>JANAVB010015784.1:0-65454 GCA_029216955.1 Iris pallida
GATTCTTTGGGAGAATTGTGGTCCTATCAGTTCTCGTTCTTCTTCTTTATCCATTTCTTTGGGTTTGGACGGTGATTGGCACATTATGGTTCTTTAGTGCAAGAACTTGTGTATGTCTTCTTTTGCTTGTCCTTATCCTATATTAATATAGAATCATTCACTCGACCTACCATTTTCATATTCTGGACTAATGTACTAGACCCAACCTTGCATTGCTTTGTTTCTAACTGTTGCAGTTGCCCGAGGAAGGTCAAAAATGGGGTTTCCTTATATGGTTGCTTTTCAGCTACTGTGGGCTGGTTAGTATGGCCTGTATTTCTGTTGGGAAGGTTAGTACTTTGTTTGTCTTTTATCTTTTAATTTTGGTCCTTCCGTCCTTGAGTATCTTTGATGTTTGTAGCAAATTAAAAGATACACCTATTACTATTATACGTAAGTTGTTATTTTGTCTCAGTATTCAAGTCATTTGCTATGATTTATTACCTTGGAACTGTGAAACGTGAACTGATAAATTTATATGTACTGCTCCATTGTTTCCTTAATTTCTTTATTATTCATTTTTTGTGAATGAGAGAAAGATACGAGTGTGCCTTCTAAAAAATGACTTCACTTATCCTCGTTGATGTTATTGTTAATTAGAGAAACTCAGTAGATGAGTACGAGTTAGACTATAGACATAGATCAAAGCATCTGTGACACTTTTGACCTATATTACATTGGTTATCAATACGACTTGAACATGTAATGTTCTGCTGGTAAGCCCGATACCTCCGTTAACCAACTCACAAAGTCCTGCAATTATCTCCTAAGGGGAACGATACTGAAGGTTAAAGGAACATTTCTGACTGTCCCTGAGCATCAAAATAACTAGGCTTTAAGTATCGGCGAAAATGATAACCGACATCATCTCTATCCTTCTTGTTGCCTCAAATAATGTTGGGCGACCTACCCCCTTGTGGCTCTTTTTTGGTTAATATGCTAGGTTATTACTTGGAAGTAGTGCATTTTACATCTCCACACCATGTTAGATGATTTCCCCTCAACCCCTCATCTTATCCCAGGTATATTCTTAGGTTCATAACAAAGAACCTCTTCAATTATGGTGAACTTTCACATTGTCCCTTGTAAACTTCAAAATGTTACCAAGTTATCCTTTCAACTGCTCTAGCCTATAGAATTAGTTTAAAAATCACTTGTCCTCTGCATACATTTTGACCCACCCTGCGGCCCTGCCTAGCTGGAGCCTTGATGCACTGGGATGCCCTTTATTCATTCTTCAATAGTTTTATTTTCTTCGGCAATTTTACAACACAACAAACACTTGATCCCAAATTTGGGTCTGGCTACTTCAATCATTTTCTTCCATTCAGCTTTGTTAAGGCACTGTCCTCAGTATCTTTAACAACAACCATATCCTTTTACGGTTTCAATCCAAGTTCGTTTAGGTGTACATCTAGTTTCTTGGCAAATTTATTGCTTAGATTTTAGCTTTTGAATTGACGGGACTATTTTGCCTTTATATTTCTTTTTGGGGCGAAGTAATCAACAATATGTTTTCTTGTCATTTACCGTATTATCATCCAATAATGTTGTATTCTAGTTGTTCGGAGACAACAATATTGCTCTTTATAGTTGTTGACTCTTGATGACAGTAATTAATTGAGTGAAGTGATACTCAAGGATATATTGATGAGATTCGTTATAAACATTTTTGCATTAGACAGTGTGCCCATTGAAATATTTCCCAATAGTCGAACAACTTAATAAAAGATTGATTAAGTTATCTTTGAGAAATTATCTTATCATTTACAACTATTAATATGTATTCATGGCTCTATGCCCGTTTATAGTTTCATTAGCTTATGGTGCAAAGGTATTTTAGCAAGATTTTATACAAATCAATTGATTGCTTTCTCTTAGCATTGTTATTTCTTAGTTCGTGAACGTCTTTTAGGAAGCCTCATAGCGATGTAATCATGCTGCTGCTGCTGGGGTTTGGCTTGACCAAATGGCCAAAAACTAGTCTCTCTAATTGAGAAAAGATGGGTTTTTCTTTGGATCTTTTCTCTTTTCTTTTGTATTCTTGTCAATTTTCTTATCCTTTCTCTATTCTTTTCCTAAAGGTGCTCATTTCTTTGTTGTTCATTACATTCTTTTTCCTGTTCATTGATGGCCAAGAATGCATAGATATGCAAACCTTCTTCAATATTTTG
Organism: Iris pallida; assembly: GCA_029216955.1. Taxonomy (NCBI): domain Eukaryota; kingdom Viridiplantae; phylum Streptophyta; class Magnoliopsida; order Asparagales; family Iridaceae; genus Iris; species Iris pallida. The sequence continues at coordinate 2,214 of JANAVB010015784.1, forward strand.
TGAGCACTTGATTACGATGAATGTAAATTCCAACTTACAGTCAACTTGAAGAATTGCTATGTATGACCTATCTGTTCTGTTGTCTTCCAGATGGTAGCCTAAAATTTGAAGGCAGGTTCCACTGTTTCTCTTTTCAAGCATCAACCCTTTTAGGCTGAGTTTCATGCCATATGCCAAATAGTTTTTTTCCCCTTTCTTTCGAATGAACTACCATGCATATAGTTAGTTTATGTGATTCTTTTTCCAACTCTTTTTGAAATTTTAGATGGTTCTTTTCATTACCTTAAGGAACATGAAACCCTTAAAATCCATCACCTACACGATAACACCCCCAATTTCTCATTCACGATTTGTATTCTGGAGTTATCTTTCACCCCATAATTGCAGAAACACCGTTATACCCACCCACCCTCACCGACACACGAAATTTGTTATTTATGCCCATAGTTAACTATGATATGATTTAGTTTCTGAATTAAACATGTCATTATTATTTTATGTTGACATGGTAAGCATCTAACTTTAACTTTTTCTTGGTGGTGTTGGCAGTGGGTAACACGAAGGCAAGCTCATCTGCAGCGTGCTCAACATGGAATTCCAGTTTCAGAATATGGGGTGAGGTTTCTGTCCATTTGCTTTAGGGCCTAAAGTTTCCTGGTGGATTCATGTTTTCCCTACATTCATACAAATATAAGCTTATCAAGAATGGAACACGAGGATCCAGGCAAATGAACCCCAAAATTTTGTGGTTCAAGATACCTGGTCAATTTCATTCGTACCTTGCTTGCTTTCAAGATTTTAGCGGCTCATGAAAAAATAAAATAATTATTTTATGTAATCCAAAAACTATTTTGAGAATAAGTTACTACACTTAATAAAGCCACTAGCTTGATTATATGTTAGTAGGAAAAGGCAGGATCAAGGGTTAGGGTGGGTGGTGGTTCCCCTGCTATGTTACCAATTGGCTGAGGCTAAGCTTGGTCATTATATTATGAATGCATTGAAGGTTCCTTGTTCTTATGTTTTCTCTACTTTTGTATTGCGCATCACAAGTCCAATGCGCCCCCTATTCTTTTAGCATTTGGTGATGAATAGAACGAAAGAAGTGATTTGCTGTAAAACAAATTTATTCTTTCAGATGTTTTATTTTAATTGTGCAGATGCACTATTAACATACTGATCATTTCAGGTTTTGGTTGATATGATTCGTGTGCCTGATTGGACATTCGAAGCTGCTGCTGGCCAGGAAATGAGAGGACTGAGCCAAGATACAGCATATCATCCAGGACTTTATTTGTCAACACTCAGGTAAGTACTTTTTGAATTCACTGCAAGGCACAGAGAACCACATCACCATTTTGTATTATAGCCACGTCGATATGTATCTTTTGCTAAGGTACATGTGATGCAACATATAATGATGTGCTTTGTTGAATGATTCAAAGGGACAACTTAGCTTATTGATTCACTTTCTGTATTGTATGATAAGTATCACCCATATAATTGCATGATAAGTATCGCCCATAAAGTTTCCTTACAAATCTAAAGCTGAACCAAATATCTATATAACGCTTTGAAACCCTTTCAACTTTTTCGATCCAAAACCCCTCTACTTTAGAGTTTGGACGAGCATCTTCTTTCTGTATCCATCGACTCCGAGTATCTTTAACATCATGCAACATCTTTGGTTATGGTATCTAGTGTCTCCAGACATTTCAACAATCTGGACAACTGATTTCCCAAAACATAGGAACTTTATGTTATTTTAAAATTCTCTGTGTATTTCTTTTTGACTTATTTAAGTCTCTATGCTTTTGTCTTTTCTTAGAGGCTTTTTTCCACCTCTGTTTTTAAGGGTTTTAATTCCGTTTAAAAATTTGAATGTGTACCAGAAATGTTTTTGAATGCTATGACCAATAGCGGAGGGGAAAATTGTCTTAGGTGGTTTAGAACTTTAGACATGTGCAACACAGACCAGTAGACGCTCCCATAAGGAGCGATAAGCTATTAGTTGAAGGAGCCGCTAGGACTAGATATAGACCTAAGCAAGCATGGATTGAAGTTTTAAAGAAGGATATGGTTTTTGTAAGTCTAACAGGACATGGCCCTTAACATGCTGAATGGAAGCAAGGATTCAGACAGCTGACCCCAAATTTTTGGGTTAAAGGCTCTTCTTTGTTGTACCAGGAAATGATTTTTAGTGTCACCTCACTGATTGTTCACATTGATTGTTAACAATTCTTTTTGATGTAACAGTGTTATGCTCATGAATAATACCATCATGTGTTACTAATATTATCTTTCTTAACTATCAACTTTATGATGAACTTGTCATGAAATACTTGATGAAGCTTCTTATTGTTGCTTAATGTGTTCAGTCTCTCCATATATGCATGGTGTTTTTAATCTCAATCAAATTTCCTATATAACAATGTATTATGATAGAAAATACAATAATCAATTGAATTGATACACAAGTATTATCTTTTCCGCCAGTCAAGACCTCCATTTATATTAACATGCGTTGGTGATATTTTCTCTTCACAGATTTGGGAGTCGTGTATTTGTTCTTTAATATAGTTTAAAATCCTTTAGTATTATATTTTCTATCACCAAAAAGGTAGGTATCATCCTTTATTTCTCCACTTCGTTTTTAATTAGTATAAAATCTTAGTAGGTAGAAATGACTTTCCTTTAGATGCTAGTTTTGATTAGTTCTTGTACCCCTCCAATTTCACTATAGCTTTGTCAACTTTTCGCAGGAGAAGCAGTTGAGGCCCTCATTCAAGAACTACCAAAATTCAGGCTCAAGGCCGTTCCAACTGATTGCAGTGAATGTCCGATATGCCTTGAAGAATTTTGCGTGGGAAATGAGGTGTGGAAATCTTATTTCTTTCTTCCTCCGAACCTGCTTATATATTTTTTTTCTGCTCAATGGGCATGATATTCAAGTCCTTTTTTCATATATAATGGATTCCATTTGTTTATGCTCGATGGGCATAACCATGGGATTAGGACCTACTAAGCAAAGTAACCTTCTGCTTCTTACTTCTAAGTAGTAGCATGCTATTTAGGAATTAGGATGTTTTCTTTTGGCATTTAACTGTTCTTTTTGGTTGGTAATTGTGCTTTTCAGATACAAATGCTCTTTCACGAGATTGTAATTTCTCTTCCTGGTGGCTTGAAAAAGTTTTGTTTTCAGCTGGCAGGTCTTTCATTTAGCAAGCTTTTGTAGATTTCATGAAAATCACTCTTCACCCCTAGTTTTTCCTGGAAATAGTTTGATGCAGTTGTATGGTCTGTATCTGGTGATAAGAATCACGTGATTCTTCTTTTGTAGCGATTCATGGTTTTGAAGTTCCAACCTATTTTTAATTAGACATGGATTTGATGTAAACAACAGCCAGTTTGATTCCTCTATCACAACAGATTCAAGGATAAACTGTTATCCATAATCCTTGATGGCACATGCGAGGACCCTCTTTTACTCTGAGCCCAGTAAAGATATATTGTATGTCTAGACCTTTTTTTTCATCTGAAAGCCTGCAGAAACGTAATGATATTTTTATGAGTGCCGGTCAGTCCTTTGCGCAACTGACAACTCGGATTTCTCTGCTGGCAGGTACGTGGTCTTCCTTGTGCCCACAACTTTCATGTGGAGTGCATTGACCAGTGGCTGCGTTTAAACGTGAAGTGCCCACGATGCCGCTGTTCTGTGTTTCCCAACCTTGATCTCAGTGCCCTCTCCAACCTCCGACCGGAGTCTGCTGTCAGGCCATCTTCCTCTAGTGGCGAACTGACAACAGCAGCCACGTCTCGGTTCGTGCAGACACACCAGCCCGCAGGTCAGAGCTACCTGCTTCGCTTGCAGGGCTGCTTCGTCCTGTCACCCGAAGCGACCATGCTGCCAATCCTGGTGGCAGCAGTGACAATGAAACGGGAGCCTGGAAGCCTGCACGCGGTGGTGGTGGTTAACGAGGAAGGGTCCAGGAAGGACTAGCCCTGTGACATCCAGTGTTGTGCTCGACCGGCTGTGTGATCATTGATTTCTTTACATACAGAGTGCTCAGTCAATTCTCCTGCTGATTCGTACAAGTGGTTGGATGGAAGGGAAGCTCCCTCCCCCCCCCCCCCCCCCCCCCCCTTTTCTTTGGTTGTCAATTAGAATGTACAAAAGCTGAGTCAGATCTTTTCCGGCCGAGAGATCAAGCATATAAGTGCCTTGTGTAAAGTATAGGCTTTTGTGGGTTCTAGTGTCAGTGCCCCTGATGATTTGCTGCAAGTAGTAGTTCGCAAGTGACCCTTTCATGTCAGCATGCATGTTGTCAAAGGAGGCTAGAAAGTGTTTGGGTGGCAAGAAATACTGTTAGGGTGCGTTTGATTGCAAGTGGAAAATATGTGGAAAAGAATTAATTCCATGGAATTATTTTCCTAGGAAAAAATTCCATGGAATTTAAAAAAATTTCCAGAAAAACTTAATTTAGGTGTTTGATTGCCATTATTTTCCACGGAAAATAGTTATTTCCATGGAAAATGACATTTTCCTATGGGTTGGACAAGTTTCATTTTCCACCATTTTAGATGAAAATATGGAAAATGATAGTTTTTTTGGAAAATAATTCCATGGAAAATTTAAGCTATCAAACACTACAATTGGTGGAAAATTTGTGATGGAAATATTTTCCATGGAAAAAAAGCCCAATCAAACACAGCCTTAAAGTTCTTGCTGATGTTTCTGTGTGCTAATAGTGGCAAATGAGTTGGATAAACTATTAGCTTTAAGTTGTGTTAGTGTTTTAGAGGACATGGCCCAAAGAAAGAATTCAACAGCGGACCCCAAGAATTTTGGGATAAAGATTTTGTTGTTGTAGAAGTTACAGGTTTCTTTATAATCAGAAGATGGTCTCTGCAACAACAACAAAATATTGCTATACTCTTTATTGCCATAATCTTACATGAACTTTTGTATTGTAAATTGTTACCGGAATATATATATTTGGTTACATTCTTGATATGACCTTATTCTTGTGTCCACAAGCCACATGACTTCAAGATTATAGTTATTTTTATTATTCTTATGTCCCCAAGCCAAATGACTTCAAGATTATAGTTACTTTTATGTTTTACTAAGGTGAGACGATTGGAATGTGAAAACAGGGGAAAGGAACAATATTCTTGCATATGCTTCACCACCGAGGTGTTGGTTGATCTAAGCATCTTCACGTTTTGATTATCATTAAGAAAAGTTTATTTTTTTAGTAATTTTGGGCTTATTTTTTAGTCCAATCCGAACATATACTTACAAATCCGGTTAGATTATCAGTTACCACTGATATGTGTTGGCCTTGAATACGTTTTTTTTTTTTTTGTTTTTTTTAGATGTCTGACGTTACGTACGAAATTTTGTGTCGTTTGGGCGTGACCACATATTGTGTCTCATTCATGTTTTTTTTTAGTTATTTTGTGCCTCTTAAATATGAAATTCACGTTGACTAGTCACTTTTAGGTGCTTTCAAAGTATTTTATTAAGCAAGGTTTATTTTTTAATATTCTCCGAAGTGATTGAATTGTGAAGGTTTTAGATGTGTGTTTTATTGAAATTAATAGTAACAATAATAAATAACAACTGCATAAAGCGCGTGTGACAGTTTGGCCGAGTGGTCTAAGGCGCTAGATTTAGGCTCTAGTCCGAAAGGGCGTGGGTTCAATCCCACAGCTGTCAATTTTGTCTCTATTTTATTTCTTTTTTTTTTCTTTGACCCGTTTGGTAAACTGTATTTGGAACTGGATTTTATAATTTTATAGATTTGGAGCCAAATTCAAGGAATCTATGTTTGGTTGGAGATGGATTTGGATATGAAAGTATGACCAAATCCAAATTTGAATTTGGAAGAAAGAAAGTTAGATTTGGAAGAAAAAAGTTAGTTATTTTTTCATAATCTTAATTAATATATTCTAATCACAATTATAATCATAGTTAATCATTTATAATTAAAAAAATATATATATAATAATTTTAATTAATAATTTATTAATCATCATTATATTCTTAATTATTAATTTATTTATCATAATTATTATCATAATTATTTAATTACTAATTCTAACCACAATTATTATTATAATATTTAATTAATAATAATTTATTATTTATTAATTAATTTTCTTATTATAATCATAATTACTAATTTATTAATCATAATTATTAATTTATTTAGTAATATTTTATTATAGCCTTAATTTTAATATATTAATTATAATATAATATAATATTAATTAATATTTTACCAATGGAAGATTTTATTTTTTATCCAAAAAAATGGATTTGGATTTCAACCAAATCCAATGGATAACCAAACAATGGATTTGGTAAATAGGATTTGAAAGTTCAAAATTTGGATTTGAATTTTGGATTTTCAAATCCAAATCCAAATCTCATTTACCAAAAATTAAGAGTGAAGAGGGAACACAAAAAATTAATCCAAGCTATATGTATATTTCGATATACCAAGTATTCGTAAACCAATATGTCAAAAAAAAAAAAAAATTGAAACCAGGTAATTGTATTAAAAAGAATTGTTGCATACAACCATCAAGGATGATCTCCCATAATATCCATCCCCCTAACATCAAATTTAATATTACAAAGGATGCCAATATTTATCGTACATATCTCTTTGAAAATTCAATTGTTCCATTCTTTCCATATATGCCATACTAAGTCTGGAACAAGCCTCCCGAAGCCAGTTCGACCCTCTACCTCTCGTGTCTTTGATGATCTGAATCAAACTCCCACCGTCCGTAACATGCACATATGGTGTTGCCAAACATATCCAGTCGTAGGACATCGAAAAAATAGGTGCCAATCATATATATATATATATATATATATATATATATATATATATATATATATATATATATATATATATAGGAAGCGGATCAAAAGCCCCCCTTAGAAAACCCCCTAAAAACCCCCCTCACTCTAATTCGTAATAAATGTTAATATTAATGTTAATGTTAATATTAACATTAAATACTAAAATTAACATTAAACTTAACATTAAAATTAATATTAACATTAATATTAACATTAACATTAATATTAACATTAACATTAATATAAAATATTTTAAAAAAAATTAATATTAACATTAACATTAATATTAACATTAATATTACGAATTAGAGTGAGGGGGGTTTTTAGGGGGCTTTCTAAGGGGGGCTTTGATCCGCTCCCATATATATATATATATATATATATATATATATATATATATATATATATATATATATATATATATATGAAGAAAGGTACTTCATTGATAGAAAAATAGGCTACAGCTACAGTGATTTTACAATCTCCTCATATGTCTCCTCTCTACGTTACTCTTGCTACTTAGCTTCCATATAAATAATGTCCATCTCAATATTATTCAGTATTTCCGTTAGTGTCGTCGCCTTCATTTCGAATATTCTGCGATTTCGATCACGCCAAACGTGCCACACTGCGGCCAATAGTCTGAACTTGGCACGTCTGTGTATCCTTCCTCCCTTGGTTGCTTATGTCTGAACCTCATCAATGACTTGGGGAAGTCGTTGTCGATTTATGTTTATAGTGGTAAATTGTCGCCTGAAGTGTTGCCAGATTTGATTAGTGAATCTGCACTGGAAGAAGAGATGGTCCCGTGTCTCAGCCTTGTTGCCACAGAACGTACAAGTGTTATTTGGAATCTGGATGTTGAACTTGTTGAGCCGCTCTTTGGTTAGTAGTCTATCTCGAACGGATTTGTACATGCATAGCCGCATCTTTGAAGCCACACCCTTCGTCCACACTAGATTGTGCCACTCTACTATCGGCCGCTTTACCCGCAGTATCTCATAAACTAATTTATGCAGAAACTTACGAGAAGACGATCCTTCCCAGACCCAATAGTTGGCATCGCCATCCCTGTCCATCGGGATTCGCTCAATATCTTCCTGTAGCCATTGCCGAAGATGCATGTTTGTAATATGCCACTCGCCGTCTCTCATGAGCGCTGCTACTGAATCGTTGCTGCCGACAAGCTCAAATGTATCCCACCCTGGTCTCTCGACCAGAGATTCATGCCCAATCCATGGGTCCTTCCATATACTTGTTGATTCACCATTGCAGATGGTGCGCTGCAGGTAACTTTTAAGCAACGTGCGCTGCTTCAGGACCATTTTAAAGGTAACTGACATGTTATTGTCAATATTCATCACCCAAAAGTTTCTATCCTTATCATATTGATTAGCAGACCACTTAGCCCACATAGATGTACCTTCCATGTATCGCCACGCGAGTTTTAATACATCTACTTTATGCAGAATTTGTAATGATCTCAGTCCAATACCTCCTTCTTCTTTAGTTTGACATAACTCCTCCCACCCTATTGTATGCATGCCGCCCTTCCACATGAAATTGGCACAAAGTTTCTCAATTTTGCACATTGTATTAATTGGGATGATGATGGCCTGTAGCCAGTATGCAGTAATCGCTAGTATAATATGGCGGACCAACTCAACTCGCCCTCCGAATGATAGGAGTTGTGATTGCCATCCCTCCAGTTTGCTATTGACGTATCGGACCAGTCATGCACAGTTAGTATCTTTTGCATAATTAACCGACAATGGGAGCCCCAGGTATCGGACTGGAAGTTGTCCCCTCTCTACTCCCAACTGATTAGCCCAATAGATTGGTTGAGAGCAATTTTTGTTGAAGTAGGCATGGGATTTATTCTTATTGAGCTCCAATCCTGTTACTCGGCCAAATTTCTCGAAGATCTTGATTAGCCTCTGCACTCCTCTATCAGTCGGGACCATGAATACTAAGAGGTCGTCTGCGTATATAAGATGGGATATAATTGGGTTAACTTGTCGGTAGAGAGGTGTGATGTGCTTCCTGTGGATTGCCATGTCCATTAAGCAGGTGAACTGCTCCATCACTATCGTAAATAAATATGGCAATAGTGGATCACCCTGACGGAGACCCCTATTGCTCCCGAAATACCCAGTTGGTTGGCCATTGATGATGATGGAGAAGGTCGGCATGGATATACCTTCCTCGACCCGGTCCACCCACCATTTGTCGAACCCCATACTTCTCATAGCTGCGCAGACGAATTTTCTATTAACCATATCATAAGCTTTGCGGAGATCAAGTTTGATGCAGCTTTTATTTTCCCCTGGTTTATTGAACTCTCTCACAAGTTCATGAGCAAGTAGACAGTTTTTAGCTATGGATCTCCCCTTGACGAAGGCGAGCGAGATGAGACCCGTCATGATATATTGCATTCTACTACACATCAGCTGTGTGATGATTTTGTACAAAAAATTGCAACATGCTATCGGCCTGAAGTCTCCCAACTCCGTAGCCTTCCTTCTTTGGAATTAAGGTAAGAAAAGTGTGATTCACTTCCTTCAAAAGCTTTCCAGTTTGAAGGAATTCGTGAACGACCTGGTATACCTGCCACTTGATTTGTCCCCAGTGTTGCTTATAGAACTTTGCGTTGAATCCATCTGGTCCTGGCGTTTTATTAGGGTCGGCCTTGTTTATAATTGATTCTAGTTCCTGCATAGTGACTTGTTTACGGAGGATTTTGTTTCCTTCCTCCGTAACAAGATGCTTAAAGATGAGGTTAGGAAATTCATCACAGTAATTTACTTGATTGTACAGGCCATAGTAATACTGAACGGCCGCTTGCTGTATAGTATGTTCATCAAGAATAGCTTTCCCATCGTCGCCAATTAGTGCAAACATGGAGTTGTTATGTTGGCGAGCTCGGATTGTAGTATAAAAAAATTTGGAGCACCGATCTCCGTCTTTAAGCCATGCACACTTGGTTCGTTGTTGGAGTTGAATTTCTTCAATCTGTCGAAGCCTCCTGACCTCCGCCTGAACTCTAATTTCTTCCTCTATGTTAGTAGGGTCTGTCGGTGTCTTCTGTAATGCTTCTTGTAGCCCGTGTAGTTCTCGTTCCTTTTCAGCAAGAGTCGTTCGCGGCTTCATATTGTTCCAGTAGCAGAGCGCGGCCTTGACTCGTTTCAACTTTTGAGTGAGACTGAACTGAGCGTTACCTTGGATATTCGTATCGAGAATTCGATCGACGACTTCATGGTACCCTTGCTCCTCTGTCCAGGCGTTGCAAAAGCAGAATGACCGTCGCTTAGGAATCGTGGAGGCAACCAATCTAATGAGGATGGGAGTATGGTCACTAGTACCGCTATGTAGACCTTCCACGAGTACTAAGGGGAAAACGTCAAGCATTTTATTATTACATATGGCTCGATCGAGTTGACATACTACTCGGCTTGTAGTCGAGCGGTTGTTCCATGACCATAAGTGCCCAATTCTGTTGACACAACTCAGACCAGATCCCGAGAGAGAATTTTGAAAGTCAGCAAGTATAGAATCAGGAACTGGCCGCCCGCCAATCTTTTCTGAGGTGGTGAGAATTGAGTTGAAGTTACCACATAGCAGTAGAGGCATGCTATCGCATATCTCTGCTGAAACTTGGACTATATCCTCCCATAATTTGAATCGACGTCTCCTGTCGTTGTGCCCTTATATTGTGCCGAGGGCGACTTTCAAACCACCTTTGTTAGTAAAATCAACAACAATAAGTTGATCAGATAAGTATCTTACCTGCCCCGACCAAATTTGCGTGTCCCATTGGAGCCAGATGCGAGCCATCTCGCAGATATGAAGATTGTGAGTAGCTTTCCAGTTTGGAGGAGTGCATTGCGTCAGCCTCTCTTCTGTTTTGATTTTACTCTCTATTATGGATACAATAGAACATTTGTTCCTGCGAACAACATTCTGAATCTCTTTCCATCTTCCAATGGAGTTGGCCCCCCGGACATTCCATGTGAGGAAAGTCATTAAGCACTCGTGGAAGGCTCGTCCCCTTGACGTCGCAGACTTCCTCCTGGATGTAGGGAGGTAGCCTTAACTTCATCTTCATTGGTATCTCGATTGTTTTGCTTTGCCAATTGCCATTCAGGGTAGTGTCACGACCCGCACCCAGTATAAGGGCACGAGACGTGGGTACGTCCAGCCTACGCCGCAGTGTCGGCGGTAGAACGCTGTCCTAGATCACATACATCTAACAGTTTATAAGGTACGTGTCACGACCCGCACCCAGTGAAAGGGCACGAGAAGTGAATACGCCCAGCCTACGCCGCAGTGTCGACGGTAGAACGCTGTCCTGAGTCACAATATCTAACACAGTCTAGAATAAGCTCCGAATGGAGAGTAACTAATAAGTAACTCAATCACAACACTAAGATGGAATATAAGAGTAAATCTCAAGAGAGTCACAGATATAAATAAAAGTCTAGGTGTAAACCACCAGAACAAAACTCAAGTACGACTCATAATGTCTCAAATAAAGACAATAAAATACTAAGTCTCAGCTAGACTATGGGCAAATCCTCAGCGACTGCTGGATTCTCCAGAGGGTCCACGTCACCAGTGTCATCTAAGCCAATGCCATAGTACGTAGGGCAGAACTCTTCATCATCACCTGTAAAATTTTCAACATGCCCAATCAGGACGGAACGAGCACATATCTCTCACAACAGTTCATATCAGGATTGGACATATAAAGCAAGCTATAGAAAACTATACATGAAACACTGTAAAGAAAATCAACAAGAGAGAGACTATAAGATGAGGTATAATATGATAAATAGAGAAATGTAACCATCTACGTGATTTAGAGCATGAATTGGTTTTGTAAACGATTTGGGTTGCACATGGATAAACTATGGAGTTGCACATGGATACCTACTTGGGATAATGATCACATAACCAACTACACTCTCCATGCCCCCAATCAATACACAAGGATCAAGACATGATATGTTATTGCACATGGATAACAACTACTTTATACATGGAGCTCATATGGTTATGAGTGTACATGAATAACATATGAGTGTACATGGATAAATATGAATACATGGAGTACATGATGGCAGTACATGATGGCCACGATAAAGTACATGAACATGATATACTCGATGTATCCGAGGGGATAACATCACATGAAAGGATCCATAGGGTACTAATCTGTGTGAACATCGTGTCAGCATCAAGTATACTAGTCTATAACAAGAGAACATATCCAAACAAATATGTAAAGATCATAGAATGTACTCGTCTGACAAACTGAACTGCTGATGATGAAATGTAGCTAAACTAGGCAATATGAACATCGTGTCAGCATCAAGTATACTAGTCTATAACAAGAGAACATATCCAAACAAATATGTAAAGATCATAGAATGTACTCGTCTGACAAACTGAACTGCTGATGATGAAATGTAGCTAAACTAGGCAATATAAACCTATTTACACAACCAAGTCTATAATATCAAAAGAAATAGCTACAATGCAAGACTACATGCTTCTAGGTCCCTTTTGGTCAAAGTCAACCCTTGGTCAACTCTGGTCAAACATGGTCAACGCCTTTCAAACCTGGTCAAACCTAGGTCAACTAGTCCGTCTACTAATTTTTAGGTCATACACAAAATTCTAGGTCATTCGGAGTTCGTTTGAGTTGAATTGGATCAAGTTTGACCCAAAGTTGATTTTTGTCAATTTGGTCAACTTGTCGGCCAATTCGACTAAACTAAGCTCAAAATGACAAATCAAATCTGTCCTAGGACTCCTATAGTTATAATCACAACTATGATCTATTCTAAGAGGGTTCTCAAGCATAAAACTATACACATATAGGTTTATATACATACACATGTATTTGCAATACAAGCCAAACCTTAATTCTAACAAATGATTGTGTGTGTGTGACCTGGAGATTACTGAATTGAGTCAAATCTGAGATTAAAAATAGCAAAACACAACCATGGTATACCACAATTTAATATACTATTATATACATATAAACAAATAGGAAAACTATATATATATATATATTTATATATATATATATATATATATATATATATATATATATATATATATATATATATATATATATATATATATATATATATATATATATATATATATATATATATATATATATAAGTATATATATAATATATATATATATATATATATATATATATATTTATTTATATATATAAATAAATATATATATATATAAAAAATATATATATATATATTTATATATATATATATATATATATATATATACATATATATATATATATATATATATATATATATATATATATATATATATGTCTATACCAATACTCAAATGGAAGAATAGCGAAAGGTTTTGAGATAGTATTAGTGAATCAAAATCTGGAATTAAATCCCCCTCGACCCATTCTCAACATATATATTAGCAATGGGTTTCAACGGGGTCTTACTAATGCATATATTTATTTATATATATACATAGCTACAAGGAAAACACATATGCTCATAAATGATAGAAAAATATGAAATAAAACCAAAAGTTGTTTCCCACAATTCCAAAACCTCATATACGTACTAAAAACTCAGATTTTATAAGTTAATTTACTGGAAATCAAAATATCATACTCAAACTCAAAATTCGAATTTAAAGAAAAACTCATTTCTCACACAACGACCCAAAATGAAATATATACCAAATGAACTCGCGAAACTCAGCATACACGTTGGTCTCGACCCACGTGATGCGCTCGTATACTCTCGGGTTCGAAATTGTGTCTGTGTCATGTCCACAGAACGTGTATCGGAAATTCTTGATACTGCGTGACAACGTGTACTTGTGCTTGCGTTCTCGCTCGATTGAGCGCCGCACACACAACGAAAAGCCCCATGCTTGTGCACGTAGCTGGAGGGGTCCTGGGGTAGGTCTAGGATACGACAACACAACGACACATCGCGCCGAGGCGACGCACGCAGCCCCGCACCTGCACGCGCCCGTGCGCCCTCGTGTGCGAGGTTCCGCCTCCGTGGCTTACTCGTCGGGCCACGCCACGACTCGAAGTTGGTCCTTCGGGTAGTCTAGATATAGGTCGACGTGTTCCAGGTCCTAAAACGGGTCCTCGTTGCGTCGTGTGCGCGCACGGTCCGTTTCAGCGAAAAAAATCAGCCTGAATGCACAGTGCGGCTGAGCGGTGCACGCCGGATTTCTCCGCGCTCGCTCAACGAAAAGCCGCAAAATTTTACGAGCATGGGGGCAGAGCTTGCCCCCACGTGCTCAAGAAATTTCAGGCAAAAATAAGGCATGTACATCGAGATACAACGCACTGACGGCAGGGCATGCACGGCCTCGTGCACGGGATCCGTGCACGTGCGTTCGATGCCCGAAACGCCGCTTTAACGTCATCAAATCAAATCCATCTTCACAAAAGTTTATAAAAATAATATTATTTAAACATCCATGAAGACAGAATCGAAAAACAACAACTTTCTATCCTAAGCGGTATTTCGTCGAACACGTGCCGTAAAGGACCGACACGTGTCCGATACCGCCATCAAACGAAGTCAAAATCCAACCAAACTTCATGGAAAAGTCTAGGGCACCTACATGGATGCAAAAATGAAAGAAATTCTAGAACTACTTTGGTAGAATAGGGTTTACCTATTGAGTGTCAAAAACTCAATAAATGGAGCCCCTCGGTTGTCGTGTCGGCCGATTCTTCTCAAGCAATTGCCTCCGCCTCCTCGTTGGCAATGCTCCAGCAGATCCTCCTTTCCTCGATGAGTGCAACGGAGTTCGTTTGGGAAGAAACAGACTCCGGATGAAGGAAAAATGAGTTTTTGAGAAGGGGATCTCTTAGGGTTCACTTGTGGAGGCTAAAACTTCACAAATGAAATAAAGAGGGAGGGGGTATTGCTGTTGGGTGGCCAGGTATGGGTCTCTAGGGTTAGGGTTCACTTGGGCCAACTCTCTCTTAAGTAAGAATAAGGCCCAAGTCAAAAAGGCTAAAAGGCTTGCATGAAAAAGGCTATAAATTAATTAAAGCCTTAAAAATAAACTCAAGCCTAAAATAAATTCTAAAGAATAAAAATAATAATCTCTAAAACATGGTTAGGCTCCTATACTAGTCCTCTAAGGTTAAACCAGTTGCTAGCACAATCACAAGTCAACATATCTAAAAAATCACAAAAAGGCCAAAATGGCTAAAAAACTAAAATACCCTTCTATGAAAAAGTGGATGCTACAAGTCTACATCCCTTAAAATAATTTCTTCCTCAAAATTAAAGACAAAAATGCATGATTAAGAAAGTACAAAATCATACCTCAAGACTGGAAAAGATAGGGGTATCGTTCGCGCATCTCATCCTCTCTCTCCCAGGTGGACTCTCCTGGAGAGTGATGCTTCCAAGCTACGCGAACTAAGGGTATCGACTGGTTCCGCAACACCTTCTCCCGTCGATCCAGAATCTCCACAGGCTACTCTGGATAACTGAGAGTAGGGCCCACCTCAATCTCGGAATGGTCCAGTACATGGCTAGGATCTGCCACATACCGTCTCAACTGCGATACGTGAAATACATTGTGGACTCCCGCTAAGGAAGAGGGCAAGTCCAATATGTATGACACGTCACCAACCCTTTCGCTGACAACGAAAGGTCCGACATAGCGTGGGCTAAGCTTCCCTCCTCCACCGAAACGAATAGTGCCTCGAATCGGTGAAATCCTCAAGAATACCATATCTCCAACCTACCACAAGCATGGTCTCAATTAACTAAACAATCACATAATCAAGAAAATCACAACAACAAGATTTTAATCCTAAGTCTAAGCTATACCTCAAACTGCAAAGGTCTCCGGTGGCTGTCGGCCCAATGCCGTTGTCTGTCCTGCGCCATGCGAAGTCGATCCCTAATGAGCTTTACCTTCTCAGCTGCGTCAACAACCATCTCAGGTTCCAATAAAGCTCGCTCTCCAACATCATCCCAAGATAAGGGAGTACGACATCTATGCCCGTACAACGCCTCGAATGGTGACATACCAATGCTGGCCTGTAACTGTTATTATATGCAAACTCTACAAAGTGTAGGTGATCTTTCCATGATCCTCCAAAATCTAGAACACAAGTCCGCAGCATGTCCCTGAGAGTCTGAATAGTCCTCTCTGACTGTCCGTCCGTCTGAGGGTGGTATGCAGTACTGAATTTGAGCTGAGTGCCCAAACTAGTCTGCAGACTCCGTCAGAAATGGAAAGTAAAGCGACTATCCTGATCCGAGACAATGCTTACTGGAACTCCGTGTATCCTGACAATCTGTCGCATATACAACTCCGCTAGCTTCTCAGTAGACGTCCCTATTTTAAATAGCAAAAAGTGGGCCGATTTGGTCACCTGTCCATAATGACCCAAATCGTGTCTTTCCCTCCTGGTGAACGCGGTAATCCCGAAACAAAATCCATCGTGATGTGCTCCCACTTCCATTCCGGAATGGACAATGGCTGGAACAGTCCTCCTGGCCTCTGCCTCTCTGCCTTAACCTGCTGACAGACTAGACACCTGGCTACGAAGCATGCTACCTCCCGCTTCATCCCATACCACCATACATGCTCCTTCAAATCTCTATACATCTTGTTGGCACCTGGATGTATAGTGTACAGAGAGCGATGGGCCTCCTGCATAACCTGCTCCCAAAGCTCTCCGCTAGGCATACACAGTCTGGAATCGTGCCTCAATGTGCCGTCCTCCATAATAACGAACTCCATATCTACCAATCCTGCTTGAACCTGCTCTCGGATACACCGCAGAGTAACATCGTCGAACTGAGCTGACTTGATCCTCTCCATCAAGTCTGACTGAATCTGAAGGCCCCATATCTGCATCTGAACTCCTGGCACGATCACCTCGATCCCCAAACTCTCCAAATCTGCTAATAGGTGACGATCCATCATCAAGCATATAGCTACCGGATACCTACTCAAGGCATCGGCAACCACGTTGGCCTTCCCTGGATGGTATTGCAATGAATGTCGAAGTCCTTCATCAACTCCAACCATCTGCGCTGCCTCATGTTGAGCTCTTTCTGTGTAAACACATACTTCAAGCTCTTATGGTCTGTGAAGATCTCCACACGCTCTTCGTATAGATAGTGTGTCACGCCCCGCTCCCGTAAGAGCGATCGTCCTCGCTAAGGCGTGATGCCGCACGAGCCTAGATTGCGCTCGTGCAAGGCAGTTCCATAACGGCCGATTACATCGGCGGCGACGGGGTCGTCGCACAGAAGTCCCAAGCAGAAACATTGAATACGTTGCAGCAGAATTTAAAGAAGAACACATGAACACAAGTCATTCAAAAGAAGCTCTTTTATTGATATTGAATACAAGATTACATTTGTGGGCGCAAGGCCAAATTACAAGTCTCTCGTGCTCACTTTTCTCTCGATTACAAGTCACTCTGCTCTCTCTCATCTCTCGATTACAATGCTTGCGCCAGCGGAAGCTTCGGAAGGCGATGTCCATACATTATGTCCTGTATAAGTCTTCAGGTCACACGACCGCACGCTTTGACTCGCCAAGGAACTCCGTGCCTCGACGCATCCAAGCGAGCTCCACGCCACGAGCTTCTACCTGTGCCTGCACATGAAATACTGTGTGGGTGTCAGTACCACTGTACTGGTGGAGTGAGCTTCTCGCCCACCCATACATAACCGACACGTTTCACTTACATTGTGCAGCTTAAACCCTTTCAATTGTCTTTCTAGTCTTGCCTTAGGATGCATTTTAAACAAGACGTCTCGGTCTATACTTAGCGATGCAACGACAAGGTCGTGCATCGACGGGGTCGTGCTATAATGCCAACGTGTATTACGATCGAGGCAGTGCCTCATCGCCTAGGTACTTGACCAAACTTCAACTCGGGACGGCAGGGTCGTGCCACATTCTATTCGCAAACTTAGACATATTCAAGACAATGCTAGGCCGAGGAGCAACTTACGCGAACTCGGCCGTGCCAAGACCTTTACTTAAACTTCAGCGCCACTAGACCAATTCTCGTGCCAACGATTCAAGTGCCAAGGACGGCAATAGGACGACTCATGCAGGCCGTGCCTCTAGACCTTTCTTAGACTTGTCTGTGCTTCAAGATGAGGCCACGCCTCGCAAGTTATCAAGACTTATCGTGCTACCGCCTTGCGGCCTTCATGTTAGACCCATTTGCTAACTTAGACAAGACTTGTGGACCATGGTATCACTTTCATGAACATCCCCGACGCCATCTATCGTGCCAAGCACGGTGCCTATGCTGCAGCCCTTTCTTAGGCCCAGACCTTGTGTTACTGACTAGACATGATTCCAGTTCTAAACCCAATCCAAAGGCATACATACGGTGTGCCGCTATTGTCGACGCATCTACATGAGGTGGTCACTAGCAATTTCAAGCTATCTTGGACTGGCTCGGCGGGGGTATCGGTCCGCCCTTCTAAGGGTAGCTAGCCCCGGAAGCGCCGATACTCCCATGCGGTTATCCGGCATGCAGGTTGAGCCACACTCGCTTCCCCCGGGACGAATGATTCCGGCGCCCCGGTAATCATTCGAGATGACTACACCTTGTCGACAAGTTGTCCATGACCATGCAAGTCTAAACTCGATCTACCAGTCTTTTCTTAACATGAACATGCTTTTTCTTCTTTCTATCAAGACTTAATGAGACTCCCAAGCCGCGAGACCGATCTCGTGTGCGGGACATATCAAGACTTAGCGAGACTCCCAAGCCGCGGGACCGATCTCGGCGACAACAAGTCGCGTGGACTTTCTTTGTTCGTGGCAAGCTTTTCACTAAACCGACCGTAACTCGTGCCTTAGACAGGCCTGGTTCTCTAGGCAACACTAACGCTCAAGTCATATACTTTACACGACGAGCCTTGTTCTCAAGGGACTATGCGATTTGACAACCGCAGATAGAGCGGGACAGTGCTAGTAATGGCTTCGATAGCCCAGCACAACTCTTATCTAACTTATTCGGGCAACGACTCGACGAGCAAAGGCTACACCGAGCTATGTGTCGAGGGAACGTGCTATGCACGGGGTCGACTTGAACAACAGAGTTCATGCCTAGACTTAGCCAACGAGCCGTGCAAGACGACTTAACTTACGGGACGTGCGAAGGCTATGCCAAGCCTTACGGGATAGGACCGTGCATGCTTTGTTAAGCATTCATGTGGGCGACGCCTATGACTTAGGCTGACTTGAGTGTCGGGGAAACATGACGGGACCGTGCATGCTTTAGCAAGCATTCACTCAGGCGACGCCTATGACTTAGGCCATTTCAAGTGTCGGGACAACTTAGCAACTTAAGCCAACTTTCTTCTCCCAAGCCACGAGATCGAAGGATCGAGTGTCGTTTGAAAGCACGCTGAGCCGACTTCTATGTTGACCGTGGGACCATTTTCCATGTTCTAAGACATTCCGACCCGACGGGATTATTTCCTTAGCTATGTTGGTGCGTAGCTTTTAGATTAGCCTACCAGTGCAAGTTAAAAACATTGCGAGTTATTAAGTGAAGGCTAAGATGAAGCAAGTTTACCGAAACTCCCCCACCTGTGCGAGGTGTCGCCTCGGACGAGCGAGCCTTCGAGTAGCCGTTGTAAGGCTAAGTTTCAACGCCGTCGGCGTTTCGATTTCTCCGATTGACTTTGCGGGACGGGGCACTACATAGTGCTTCTACAGCTTCAGAGCAAAGATAACCGCCGCCAACTCCAAATCATGGGTAAGGTAGTTATTCTCATGCGGACATAACTGCCTGGATGCATAGGCAATCACCTTTCCATGCTGCTATAAGACACAACCCAAACCCTTCCCTGAGTCGTCACTGTAGATAGTGAACCCGCCTGATCCTGATGGCAATGTCAAAATCGAGGCTGTCGTCAGTCGCTTCTTCAACTCATCAAAAGCAACCTGACACTCCTCTGACCAGACAAACTCTGCGTCCTTTCGGGTCAGCCTAGTCAATGGCTCTGCAATCCAGGAGAAATCCTGAACAAATCTTATGTAGTATCCTGCCAATTCCAGAAAGCTCCTAATCTCTGCGACTGAACTCGGTGCTGTCCATGCCTCAACTGCTCTGATCTTCTTCGGGTCGACTGAGATCCCATCTCCGGTCACCACGTGACCTAGAAAATCAACTCGATCCAAGAAGAACTCACACTTCGAGAGCTTGCCGTAAAGCTGCTCCTTCCTGAGAGTCTCCAGAACCACTCTCAAATGCTCCTCATGCTCCTCTGGGGTCTTCGAATACACCAAGATGTCATCGATGAACACCACCACGAACTTGTCCAAGTACTGATAGAACACCTTGTTCATCAAGTTCATGAACACCACCGGGGCGTTAGTTAACCCAAACGGCATCACCATGAACTCAAACTGGCCATACCGAGTCCTGAAAGCTGTCTTCGAAATATTCTCCTTTTTTACCTTCACCTGATGATATCCTGACCTCTGATCAATTTTGTAAAATACCTTCGCTCCACTCAGCTGATCGAACAGGTCATCGATTCTCAGCAGCGGGTACTTGTTCTTGATCATGAGGCTGTTGAGTGCCCTGTAGTCGATACACATCCGTACCGATCCATCCTTCTTTGGTACAAAAAGTACTGGCGCACCCCACGGTAAAGAACTCGATCGGATGAAGCCATTGTCCTGCAACTCATCCACCTGCTTCTTCAGCTCCGTAAGCTCACTGTTGTTCACTCTATAGACATGCTGAGATATCGGCTCTGTACCGGGTACCAAGTCTATAGAAAACTCCACATCCCTGTCCGGAGGTAACCCTGGCAACTCCTCTGGAAACACATCCATAAACTCAGCTATCAGTGGATGTGGCACGCTCTGCTCCTCTGCTGAAGCTCTGCAGAAAACTTCGCTGCTCTGCTCTGACTCCCGCCTGGTGAACTCGAACTCTGGCTCTCCTGGCATACTAAAAAGAACTTTACCCCCGCGGCAATCTATACTGGCATGGTGCCTGCTCAACCAATCCATACCGAGTACAATATCGTAGTTCGGTAATGGCATCACGAGCAGACTCACATCCAGTTCTCGGCCTCCCAAAACTACTCTCCGATCCTTACAAACATCACTGACGAGGATAATACCACCCCCAGTCGTGATCTTGCAAGTCCTAGACAAAGGTTCAGAAGAAAGTTGGTATTCGATGGCAAATGATACCGACACAAAGCTATAGGAAGCACCCGAATCAAATAATACAAATGTGGGAAAAGAGTCGATAAGAACAGAACCTGCTATCAGATCGCTTGCTGCCTCGGTATCCTCCGCTGCCATGGCGAAAGCTCGCCCCTGCTGGCCTCCTCTAGTCTGCTGCTGGTGCTGAACAAACTTCTGTTGCTGAGTCGACAAGGGTCCCCTCTGCTGCTCCACTGGAGCCTTGGTTCCTGCTCCCTGTCCCTTACGCCCGAAAGCCTCAGGACACTCCCTCAACTGATGCTCCGACGAACCACAGAGTAGGCACTTGCGTAGCATCTTCCTGCACTCACTCCACCTGTGCCCTGGCTTCTTGCAGAAGTCATAAATGGTGACATGCTGCTGTCTCGGTACATGCTGACCCTGTCCCTGCTGGAACGGCCTTTGCTGCTGGAAAGGCCTCTGTTGATGCTGCTGCTGAAAATAGGGCTTCTTGGCCGGTCCTCCACAGCCACCGGCTGCATGTGAATCACGACCTCTCTTCTGCTTCAGCTCCAGATCATCCTTTGCTACCATGGCTCCCATCAAAATCTCCTAAAATGTAGCATTCCTGTTGCTCTTGGTTAAGGACTTGACTTCCTTAACCAAACCCTTCCTGAATCTTCTAGCCTTCGTTGTCTCACTAAGGCCCTCCACAAATCTGTCCAGGCGGCAGAACTCCTCGGCGTACTCCTCTACAGTCTGGTTCCCCTGAACCAGGTTCTCAAACTGCGTATCCAACGCGCCAAGTGCTTTATCGGGGAAGAACTTCTCCTTGAAAAGCTTCTTAAAAGCCTCCCAAGTTTGCCCCGTAGTACCAATCCTGTGGTCGGTCTGGTACCAAGTACGGGCAAGGTCCTGTATCATGATGCCCGCTGCTTCCACCTGGAGTCTAGTCGGTATCTCTGCGAGACGAAAAATCTCCTCTATGTGCTCGATCCAGTCGTCCGCATAAAGGATACCCTCCGTACCCTTGAAGTCCCGTGGCCTCATCTTCTGGAAATCCTGAATACCTGGAGTCCTCGGCTGGTACGACTGAATCTGCCCTTCTTGGGGTTGGGCAGTCACCTTCTCCACTGCCACTATCGCTAGCTGGTGGGCATTATCAATGCCCTGCCTCATGTCCTCTGCCTGGCGTCGCTGTATCTCCATCATCTGCTGCATGAAAGTGAAATACTGCACCACATCAATTGTCCCCTAGGGCGGTGGTGGTAGCATCCCCTGAACTCCTGGGATAGTCCTCGGAGCTGGTGGAGGAGCACCCCTAAAAGTTGCAGATGGGCCCACCTGAGCTGGAACAAGAGGCACTGTGGTCCCTGGGGCCTGCTGAGTCGGACGAGAAGTACCAGACCTCTCAGTGGTATCCCTAAGACCAGAGCGCTGTGATCGTGTCTCCACCATCCATAAGAAAGACCAAACAAGGAATCAATTACTGAAAAAGAAGCAAAATTATCAAAGAAGGATAGTTGTTTTCAAAAGGAGACAATTAACAGCAAGAATTGATAAGAGTTTTCCTAATGTGATTGAGTACCTTAACTTATATCTTATATCCTACTGCAGGCTGTAATGACACTTTAGTTCGAGTACCACTATGAAATCATACTAGTTGTGATTGGACCTGCATGGGACACCACTAAAAATGCGTCACAACCCGCACCCAGTGAAAGGGCACGAGAAGTGAATACGTCTAGCCTACGCCGCAGTGTCGGCGGTAGAACGCTGTCCTGAGTACAATATCTAACACAGTCTAGAATAAGCTCCGAATGGAGAGTAACTAATAAGTAACTCAATCACAACACTAAGATGGAATAGAAGAGTAATTCTCAAGAGAGTCACAGATATAAATAAAAGTCTAGGTGTAAACCACCAAAACAAAACTCAAGTACGACTCATAATGTCTCAAATAAAGACAATAAAATACTAAGTCTCAGCTAGACTATGGGAAAATCCTCAGCGACTGCTGGATCCTCCCGAGGGTCCACGTCACCAGTGTCATCTAAGCCAATGCCATAGTAAGTAGGGCAGAACTCTTCATCATCACCTGTAAAATTTTCAACATGCCCAATCAGGACGGAACGAGCAATTATCTTTCACAACAGTTCATATCAGGATTGGACATATAAAGCAAGCTATAGAAAACTATACATAAAACACTGTAAAGAAAATCAACAAGAGAGAGACTATAAGATGAGGTATAATATGATAAATAGAGAAATGTAACCATCTACGTGATTTAGAGCATGAATTGGTTATGTAAACGGTTTGGGTTGCACATGGAAAAACTATGGAGTTGCACATGGATACCTACTGGGGATAATGATCACATAACCAACTACACTCTCCCTGCCCCCAATCAATACAAAAGGATCAAGACATGATATGTTATTGCACATGGATAACAACTACTTTATATATGGAGCTCATAAGGTCATGAGTGTACATGAATACATATGAGTGTACATGGATAAATATGAATACATGGAGTACATGATGGCCATGATAAAGTACATGAACATGATATACTCGATGTATCCGAGGGGATAACAACACATGAAAGGATCCATAGGGTACTAATCCGTGTGAACATCGTGTCAGCATCAAGTATACTAGTCTATAATAAGAGAACATATCCAAACAAGTATGAAAAGATTAGAGAATGTACTCGCCTGGCAAACTGAACTGCTGATGATTAAGTGTAGCTAAACTGGACAATATAAACCTATTTAAAGTATATACATGTCACAACCAAGTCTACAATATCAAAAGAAATAGCTACAATGCAAGACTACATGCTTCTAGGTCCCTTTTGGTCAAAGTCAACCCTTGGTCAACTCTGGTCAAACCTGGTCAACGCTGGTCAAACCTTGTCAAACCTGGGTCAACTAGTCCGACTACTAATTTTTTAGGTCATACACAAAATTTTAGGTCATTCGAAGTTCGTTTGAGTTGAATTGGATCAAGTTTGACCCAAAGTTGACTTTTGTCAATTTGGTCAACTTGTCGGCCAATTCGACTAAACTAGGCTCAAAATGACAAATCAAATCTGTCCTAGGACTCCTATAGTTATAATCACAACTATGATCTATTCTAAGAGGGTTCTCAAGCATAAAACTATACACATATAGGTATATATACATACACATGTATTTGTAATACAAGCCAAACCTTAATTCTAACAAATGATTGTGTGTGTGTGTGACCTGGAGATTACTGAATTAAGTCAAATATGAGATTAAAAACAGCAAAACACAACCATGGTAAACCACAATTTAATATACTATTATATACATATAAACAAATAGGAAAACTATATATATATATATATATATATATATATATATATATATATATATATATATATATATATATATATATATATATATATAATACTCAAATGGAAGAATAGCCAAAGGTTTGAGATAGTTTTAGTGAATCAAAATCTGGAATTAAATCCCGCTCGACCCATTCTCAACATATATATTAGCAATGGGTTTCAACGGGGTCTTACTAATGCATATATTTATTTATATATATACATAGCTACAAGGAAAACACATATGCTCATAAATGATAGAAAAATATGAAATGAAACCAAAAGTTGTTTCCCACAAATCCAAAACCTCATACACGTACTAAAAACTCAGATTTTATAAGTTAATTTACTGGAAATCAAAATATCATACTCAAACACAAAATTCGAATTTAAAGAAAAACTTATTCTCACACAACGATCCAAAATGAAATATACACCAAATGAACCCGCAAAACTCGGCATACATGTTGGTCTCGACCCACGTGATGCGCTCGTATACTCTCGGGTTCAAAATCGCCTCTGTGTCGTGTCCACAGAACGCGTATCAGAAATTCCCGATACCGCATGACAACGTGTACTTGTGCGTACGTTCTCGCTCGATTGAGTGCCGCACACACAACGAAAAGCCCCGTGCTTGTGCACGTAGCTGGGGGGGTCCTGGGGTAGGTCTAGGACATGACAAGACAGCGACACGTCGCGCCGAGGCGACGCACGTAGCCCCGCACCTGCGTGCGGCCTGCTGCGTGCGCGCGCGCCCGTGCGTCCTCGTGCGCGTGGTTTCGCCTCCGTGGCTCGCTCGTCGGGCCACACCATGACTCGGGGTTGGTACCTTGGGTAGTCCAGGTATAGATCGACGTGTTCCAGGTCCTGGAACGGGTCCTCGTTGCGTCGTGTGCGCGCACGAAATCCGTTTCAGCGACAAAAATTAGCCTGAATGTACAGTACGGCTGAGCGGTGCACGCCGGATTTATCCGCGCTCGCTCAACAAGAAGCCGTGAATTTTGCGAGCATGGGGGCAGAGGTTGCCCCCACGTGCTCAAGAAATTTCAGGCAAAAATAAGGCCTGTGCATCGAGATACTACGCAATGACGGCAGGGCATGCATGACCTCGTGCACGAGATCCGTGCACGTGCGTCCAATGCCCGAAACGCCGCTGTAACATCATCAAAATCAAATCCGTCTTCACAAAGTTTATTAAAATAATATTATCTAAACATCCATAAAGACAAAATCAAAAAACATCAACTTTCTATCCTAAGCGGCATTTCGTCGAACACGTGCCGTAAAGGACCGACACGTGTCCGATACCGCCATCAAACGAAGTTAAAATCCAACCAAACTTCATGGACAAGTCCAGGGCACCTATATGGATGCAAAAATGAAAGAACCAGAATTACTATGGTAGAATAGGGTTTACCTATTGAGTGCCGGAAACTCAATAAATGGAGCCCCTCGGTTGTCGTGTCGGCCGATTCCCCTCAAGCAATTGCCTCCGTCTCCTCGTTAGCAATGCTCCAGCAGATCCTCCTTTTCTCGACGAGTGCAACGGAGTTCGTTTGGGAAGAAACGGACTCTGGATGAAGGAAAAATGAGTTTTGGAGAAGGGAATCTCTTAGGGTTCACTTGTGGAGGCTAAAACTTCACAAATGAAATAAAGAGGGAGGGGTACTGCTGTTGGGCGACCAGGTATGGGTCTCTAGGGTTAGGGTTTCACTTGGTCCAACTCTCTCTTAAGTAAGAATAAGGTCCAAGTCAAAAAGGCTAAAAGGCTTGCATGAAAAATGCTATAAATCAATTAAAGCCTTAAAAATAAACTCAAGCCTAAAATAAATTCTAAAGAATAAAAATAATAATCTTTAAAACATGGTTAGGCTCCTATACTAGTCCTCTAAGGTTAAACCAGTTGCTAGCACAATCACAAGTCAACATATCTAGGAAATCACAAAAAAGCTAACATGGCTAAAAAGACTAAAATACCCTTCTATGAAAAAGTGGATGCTACAGTACCTGTACAGTTTATACACTCCGAATGGAGGTGACATAAATAAG
Source organism: Iris pallida (assembly GCA_029216955.1). Lineage (NCBI taxonomy): Eukaryota > Viridiplantae > Streptophyta > Magnoliopsida > Asparagales > Iridaceae > Iris > Iris pallida. Next base: position 28,728 of record JANAVB010015784.1, read on the forward strand.
TACATCTCAATCACAGCTAAGAAAGATAGTACTGAACGATAGAATAGATAAAACTCAGAATCCAAAGATGATAATACAAGACAGAGAGATAGCTGAAAACTAAGATAACATCTCCACAATCCAGAGTACAACTCCAATATATACAATGTATCATAACATGAAAGTAAATAGAACTAGCCTAGCTAACTAGCCTAGTCTACGGGGGTAGTATCGTCAGCAAGTACTGGATCATCCTGGGTGTCCAACTCAAGAGTGTCGTCTATGCCTGCTCCGTAATAAGTGGGACAGAACTCCTCAGTGTCGTCTGTAAAATTTCAACAGGTCCAGTCAGGACTGGAGCGAGCACAGTACATCTCACGCAGTTCATAATGTGACAGGATATATGAATATGCAATAGAGTAAGATACAGGAAACGTTGCAGAATATACATGAAGTAAAAGAGAAAGCTGTAATGTAAATAGATACTATAAATAGAGAACTACAGTGAACTAGTGATTTAGAGTACAAGATGAACATGTGAACGGCTTGAATTTGCACATGAGTAATCTAAGAGTTTGCACATAAGTATACTACTTTAGAATTGTTCACATGACCATTCATACTCCCCCGTATCCCAATCAATACACAAGGATCCAGACAGGTTATGTTATTGCACATGATATCACATGAAGGCCCATAATAGGGTGCACATGATAGTATACATGAGGGCTCCGTGAACGTGAGAGTACATGAATCACGAGAGTGCACATAAATGGTGAAAGCACCGGAGTACATGATGAAAGTGAAATGCACATGACATACTGTAACCCGATGCTCCGAGGGGGATAACATCTCATGAAGGGATCCATATAGTACCAATCCGTGTTAAACATCGTGACAGCATCAAGTAAAGTAATCTAAAGTGTAAATGTAAATTCTATCAAGTATGAAACGGTCAGAGAATGTACTCCCTGATATCCTGAATGTTCGGAAGAAAAATACTGCCTGAGGAGTGGTGTCTGGCTCCTAATCAGAACAGTACAAGTCACAACATGTCCAGCTAATAAAGTAAGGTACTATGATGCAGTCTACAGGATATTAGGTCAATCCTAGACCAAAGTCAACCCTGATCAACTTCAGTCAACTAAAAAGTCAAAGTTAGGTCAACTAGGTCAACCTAGACTCAATGAAGTCTAACTAGGCCTAACCAGTCTACCTTAGCTAGTACACACCATACACTAGTCTATAGGATATTACATATGTGTATATTTCATATACACAAGACCAGCCAAGAGTACCCTAGGCTATGTACCTTGGTCATAGGCCATAGGCCAACTACATAGGCAATGAGCCATACACTAGGCCATACATCTATGTACACATTACCTACATAGACTATACCTCTATTGAATAACAATCACATATAGGCCAACACTTATACACTACACACACACACACACACACACACACACACACACACACACACATATATATATATATATATATATATATATATATATATATATATATATATATATATATATATATATATATATATATATATATATATATATATCAATAGGAATCTCAACTTACACATTCACACATTAGCTATACATATTACATATATATATAGAGGAGGATATATATATCAAGGCAATGTGTGTGTGTGTGTGTGTGTGTGTGTGTGTGTGTGTGTGTGTGTGTGTTCCTGTGTGTGACAGGAAAGTGAGAGTGTGGTGAATGTGTGTGAGGGTGTGAGGGTGTTCTGTGTACAGCAGTGCCTGTGTGTGTGTATAACATGTGCAAGAGTGTGACAGTGTTCATAGAATAGGGTGTGTGTTCAGGGAAACATAGGTGACAGGAATATGTGAAAACAGTGTGGTGAACAGTCCACAAGTGCTGTCCAGGTTTCAGACAGTTTGAAATGGCAGTTAGGCAAAAGGAAGAAAAATCAATTCATGTTCTAAACTAACATTCAATCTCAGGTTTGCAAGGAATAGTGGAAATGGTGTCTGTGTACATGATACTTAGGTTTGTAATTCTCAAACAAAGCACCAACTCGAAAATGAATGTTGCCACAAATCCCCAAGCCAACTCAAAGTAATTACAACACTAATTAACTATTCAATCACATGTAGGTGAGTTTAACTCATCATTTCAGCAACATTTAAATCAGAGAATACAAATTTAAGAACAGGAAATTAATTCAACAGGGGGTGTATCAGTAACATTTTAGTCCCAATGCAATTCGAACTCTCTTTCATCAATTTATCACAAACAAATGATTCCTACAAACCTAAACATGTTATCTAATGTTCAGACATTAACCCATAACTAAATTACATGATATATAACATTAAAATGTAAATTAAAGAGGAAGAACAGTGCACAAATGCACTGATACTCGACAGTATCAGTCGAATGGGGAATTTCCCATTCCATCATCAAAATTAACAATTAGCAATAGGTTTTTTGGTTGGTAATTAATAATCAATATGTGTTCGTGCTATTTATATTGTATCGTGTCCAAAAATACTAGACATAATTGTCCAAACCAACACAATCACATAACACACGAACTGGTTCAGTCAACTGTGCACCCGTGTTCAGTGCGCGTCGAATCCCTCACTCGACACGAACTCAAAGGACACGTGTTCTTGGGGGTGTCGTGTCAGACATTGCCCCAAGTCCTGTGTCAAAGGACACGCGTCCACGTGTCCAAAATAGGTCACACGAACCCGCGAGTAGCAGGACAGCGCTGTCCACGCGCGCGCGGGCGTGTCCACTAGTCCAGTTCGACTCCAACTCGACACGAAACCGGCTCAGTCATGTAGAAATCCATAAGCCACCCTAAAACGAGTATTCCTATTCAAACACATTCCTAAAACAGGATCAAAATGCCCACTATGGCATTTCGTCGAACACCTTGGAACCTAGACTGATACGTTCTGATACGGACACGTAAAGGACACAAAATGACACGAAACCTATTCCTACAGTTAGAGGACACCTAGGGCTATGCATCCATGCCAAGAAATCGAAAATCAATTGGGGGATTAAGAAGTTACCTATAGGTGCTCTTTCTTCAAGAAAGCTTCAAAAATGGAGATTCCCTCTAGCTAGCCAAAAGCTCCAAGTAGCCCAAATCTGTTATTAGCCTCCACCAACAGTAGGAGAATAGAAATTAGGTCACCATGGAAGAAGTTTGAATGGAAATGGATCAATATTGATCAAAATAGGAAAGGGGTTTAATGAAGAACAAACCTTGCTCTTAAAAAAATGAAGGGATGAACAAAAGAGGCAACTATTTTTGAGAGGGATTAAATAGGGATGGGGTGTCCCTAGTGGCCGGCCATAGAAGTCTAGGGTTCGGGTTTTAGGATAGATCAAGGGCTCTCCTTTAATCTAGTTAATCAATGGTCTAAAATCTAGGTTTCACACTAGTCTTAATTTGCAACCTATTTAGTTCTAACTAATCATGGCTTAACCAAACTTAATCATAACTAACTAATACTAATCATGGCTCAGTAAGACTAGCTATGACTAATCTAGGTTAGGTCCAATCTAGGTTAGGGCTAATCACAATACATGACAATTAATTAAATAATAATGAATCACACCATTCCAAATAATTATATTAAATTCCAAATAATTATATATTAAATTCAAATAAATTGAAAATGATAAAAATACCCTCAAACTAGAAATGTGGTAGTGACAGTTAGCCATGGTGAGAGCCTTGCTATTGGGACTACTGCTTTCATTATTGTATCTGTTTGATTGATCCCCTAATGCAGACTCTTCAAAGTTCCCTCTTCTATGATGAGTTTTACTTCCCTTAGGATCCTTATAGCCACCTTCAGTATCCTCCCTTTCCATATGCGTGTCTGGTTGTTCCATCTGACTTGATCTTGGATCTACCAACCCACCAAATACCACCAAGGCTGCTTTATTCTCCTTCATACGTTGATGATTCTGTTTTGGTACCATTCGCTTCCCTAGAACTGACGAGGCACTTACTATACTTTGTCTGGTGTCTCCAAGGTCGGAATCATCCAGTGCTTCTTCCATAGCAACCTCTTGATGCTCATTGGCTGCCATCTCCCATTTATTGTTGTCACCCACTTTTTCGTCTCCTGTCGGGTTGTTAGACTCCTCTGTATTAGGAATCATCGAATCGCAACATTAGGATTGCGTATAACCGAAGCATTGGCAGTTGGGACATGAAGGGGGAACCTATTCATATTCAATATTTTGTGTTAAGCATTCTCCGTTAGGCATCATGAGATCAATTTTCTGTGGCAATTCTCCTCGAGCATCAATCTCAACAAAAACACGCTGACTCTGATCTCTGACTCTACCAATGCCTATACCTAGATCTGAGAGCAGTCTTCGGGATGTCCTGCTCTCTGACTCTGATCTGATGGTATCCTGACCACAAGTCGATCTTCGAGAATACTGCTGCCCCCTTGAGTTGATCAAACAAGTCATCTATCCTCGGGAGAGGGTATCTGTTCTTGATTGTCACTGAGTTCAAGGTACGATAATCTACACATAATCTGGACGTACCATCCTTCTTTTTCACAAGAAGCATCGGGGCTTTCCAAGGCGATCCACTTGCACGAATGAATTCCTTGGTTCAAAGTTCTTCAATCATCTTGTACAATATCTCTAATTCTGACTGTGCCATCCTATAGACTCTCTCTGACACTGGGGCTGTTCCGGAATCAAGTCGATGGTGAACTCGATCTTCCGCTCTGGCGGCATCCCGGGAAGCTCTTCGGGAAAAATATCTGGAAACTCCTCGACTATCCGAGGTAACTGCACTGCTGCTACTGCCATCTGCAACCCTGGAGGAGAAGGTTCAACTTCGCCTCGGGAAAAGAAAAACTCTGGCTCGCCTGGAATGCTAAAAATAACCCTGCCAATATGGCAGTCTATCCTAGCATACTGGTCCCTCAACCAATCCATCCCTAAGACTACATCATAATCGGCCATCGGGAACTCTATCAATCTAGCGGAGAACTCTCTACCGCTAACTACGATCCGACACGAAAAAAAACTAAGGAAGATAAGAATAATAACAAATATCAGTATCACTTGAACAACTAGAATCTACATCATAAAAACTAAGGAAAATAAGACGAGAAATAATAACAATATCACTTGAACAACTAGAATCTACAATGATCATATGAGACAAGAATAAAACAGAAGGAAACAATAACAACACTAAGTAACTACCAGACCTAGAACTCCTGAGAGACACTCACGGTGAAGAATACCGAGAACCACCCCAGCTAGCAACATCCTGTAATCCAATACTGAAGGCACAACTACTCCTAAAATTTTGTCAACATATCCAGTCAGGATGGAACGAGCACAAATCTCAAATAACAGTTCTAATTAGACGATATTGAAAATGTAGCAGTAAATAGAGAGAATATACAAGAAATCAAGAAATATACATGTGAGTATCATGACAAGGTAAGCTGTAAATCTAGAGCTAGAACAAGGCAAGTAAAACTGATCATGGCATGTACAAGAATCAAGAATCATCTATCTAAGTGTGTGAGTACTAGTTTCAATATGTGGCCGGCTTGGGTCTGTACAAGGTCTACTGGCCTGGTTAATCATACGTGGAGTGTATGATTAACACTTACAAGATCTACAAGAATAAACAAGGTGGATAATGACCACACATCTATACTAATACTCCCCGTCCCCGACTAGTATAGTGGATCCAACCATGACACATCATAACACGCAATTCTCTGAGAGGGTAGCTAGCCTTCGCAGGAATCGTGTCTATATAATGCACAAGGAACAAGAAAGACTTGCACAAGATATACCAAGGAAAACGAGGAATAACATCTCATGACGGGATCCAGAGAAATACCAATTCGTGTGAATAATGTGTCAAGAGAACAAGGATATCTATAATAAATACAAGAAATATAGACGATATCATAAAACAGAAATATTATCAGAGAATGTACTCGCCTGCGATCTGGTGGAATATGTCAACTGAGTCCTAGAACAGTACCTCGAGGACCTATAGGTGGAATACTGTATCAATATAAGGGTTTGGAAGTAAAATCAAGTCATACTAAGTCAAATTAGGGAAAGACAAGTCAAGGGTTGACTTACAGTTGACTTTTGGTCAACTGGTCAACTCTGGTCAACCCTAGGTCAACTCTAGGTCAACTCTAGGTCAAACTTGACTAACGTTGACTAACAGTTGACTTTGGGTCCACTGGTCAACTTTGGTCAAGTTCTAATCAATTTTAGAACTTAAGAAGAGGGAGAGAGAATATTATGTGTGGGTGTGTGTGTAATAATGAGAGAGGGAGAGAGAGAGAGTAGTAAATGAGAGAGAGAGAAAATCCTAATTATTAGGGCCGGCCACATGTATGGGGGGGGTGTGAGTTTGTGGATTGAATGAGAGGAAACCTATGGCTAGGATTTAATATAGTAAAAATAGGTCATCCTTTAGGAAATTAATCATTTGAGTGTACATCAAAATATTTGAATGGATAATATAATGCCCCAGAACCAGAATACTGGAGAACGGGGGCGTACATAGCCAGCTACGCATATTAAAGTGCAACCCACCTCGCTATACGGTCACGGCTGTCTAGATACATGAGGGTTTAACTACAAGCCAACAGTCTCCTATGGTCATGAACAAGCCTATTGTCTCAATCTCAAGCAAGCAATAATAGTTACAAGATGTCAGAGCACCAAATATATAATAGCAAGGTGTCCCATACATTACATATTGGATGATCATGAAGCTAGTCGTACAAAATATCAAGACTAGCAAGAGTTTAGTTATACATAATCAACCCTAGGATCTGTTAATCATGTTACAGCCCGCAGACAGACAGTAAGTAAAGGTGCAATCGAGCTAACACGTGCTCGTCGGTTAAACGCCTCAAAGAATAATTTTACAATAAAGTGGGAGGACAAAAAGAAACCCACTCATTGCCAGGGTTACGCCTGGTGGTCACCATCTGGCTGGAAGACAGGTGGATCCTCTGGTGCTGCTCCGATATCTGGCCACACAAAACCAGTTGGGTCAGACCCCAGAAAGAGCAAGTGCCACAAAGGAGGCTTCACTTAGGAACTAAAACCAGCATATCATAATAGAATATTAAAGATAATAAATAGAGAACTGATAATAATAGAGATAACAACAGTAAACTGAGTACGAGGAAACCATTCAAGTAGCCAGGTCACAACCCTTAAACCAAAGAAGGACCGGGGTTGCAGCCCTTCACCTGAATAGAAATCCGTCTCAAATACTATTGGTAAGGTAACAAGACAATAAACGAAGAGAGGACACAGAACTGCTCCGGGAGCCAGGTTACAACTCTTAAACCAAACAAGGACCGGGGTTGTAACCCTTCGCCTGAACAAAACTGGACCCCTAATCTTTATTGTTAAGGCCGGTATAATTAATCATGATATTGAAGTAAAATAAAATATGACGAGCATGGCATGGAAAGCAATAAGACAATAAACGAAAAGAGGACACGGAACTGCTCCGGAAGCCAGTTACAATCCTTAAACCAAACAAGGACCGTGGTTGTAACTCTTCGCCTGAACAGAACTGGACACCTGATCTTTATTGTTAAGGCAAGCATAAATAATCATGTCTTGTCATAATCTTGCACAGGATCAGGACAAGTCGAAGCTAGGCTAGACTTTATTCAATCAATCACGGCCAAGCAAAGAGTATGGCTTGATACTTTAACTAACTAGGGTTATCACAGGCCTAGTTACTAGTAAGATGCAATGAGATTATCCCAACAGCCACAAGCCCTGCAGACCATCCAGGTTATCCGAGTCGAATGTCCGTTTATGAAGAGTGCACCACTTGACTGTTTGCTGGAAATGTGCCCTACTCGTCGGTAGGCTACAAGTCCGTTAGTCCGCCCAGATAACGAGATTGTCTGTAGCTGGGAAATCTCTTCATGACTACTGAATTATTCTAGTTTATTAGCCTTAGTTAATTGCAGTAGGTATCCCTGACCGTGGTACTCAGGGATCCCTATCCTAGACATGATGTAAGACAGTACTGGTTTATTTGTGCAAACACAATCGCCTACGGTGTTCAGTCATTCATACTTGTCATGTCAGGTTAGCTGTCATAACAGCTTGTCGAGATACATCATGTCAGTTTACTTGTTAAGAGTGTGCCACGGCGGGCCACTATCGTGTTCTATTCTTACATTATCATGAATGAGAGAAACTTGTATAAAATAACTAGTGACATATTCTTGAAGCCAAGGAAAAGATCTACAACTTTCATGTTTTGAGTTATTCAAGATTCTAGCTACAAAACAACTTAAACAGACAAAAACAGTAAAATAGAGCAATTCTGGCGCATGGGATTCCTGCACAATTGGCGCGTGGGATTCCTGCACAATCGGTGCGTGGGATTCCTGTACCATTGGCGCATAGGATTCCTGCACAATCGGCACATGGGATTCCTGCACCATTGGTGCGTGGGATTCCTGCACAATCGGCGCGTGGGATTCCTGTACAATCGGCGCGTGGGATTCCTGCACCATTGGTACATGGGATTCCTGTACCATTGGTGCGTAGGATTCCTGCACAATTGGCGCATGGGATTCCTGCACCATTGGCGTGTGGGATTCCTGCACAATCGGCGCGTGGGATTCCTGCACCATTGGCGCGTAGGAAACTCATGTTGCATCTTCAGTACATGCGCATAGGGAACCTACGCGCATGACACGCTCGGAGTTAAGGGATACGTTGCCGGGACTTCACAGTACATGGCCTCCCGGCGCATGGCCTCCCGGGCTCATGGGGGTCATTGTCCTCAAACAGCAAGTTCAGCCATGAAAGTTTCGAAAACTTCTCATGGCCATAACTTCCTCATTCGAAGTCGAAATCAAGCGAAACAAAAGCCAAAACTACATGAAATTGAATTCTCTACAACATAGAACCATTAGTTTTTGAAAATAACCAAGTTTTAGAGATCAAAACTAACAAAAACCAAAAAGTTACAAACTTAGATCTACAAGAATCCATCCATCAAATCCAAAAATGCCAAGTTCTAAAGAGGCTTAGAATCATGTAAGGAAGAGAATGGAACAATAAAACTTGAGATCCATCATGAAGCAAGTTTGTACTTGCCTAAGCTCTCTCTCTCTCTCTCTCTCTCCTGGTGGTTGAAGAAGTAATGGTGGAGAAGAAGAAGTAAATAAAGAGAGAGAATGAGGGAATGGGTTAATAAATGGTGATGGTGGTGGTAGGTAGGGGTTCTCTCTTTGGTTCATGATGAACCAATAAACAACCCAAGCCGAACCAAGCCAACCCAAACAAGTCGAACCAAGCCAGGAGGCATAGAATACGAGTCAAGATACGTATACGTATTCCAAATACGTAATACGAACCACGGTCATTACAACTCTACCCACCTTAAAATAATTTTGTCCTCGGAATTTAATTAAGAGGCTAGAGCGGTAAGGACAAGCTATACTAATCGTAAGCTATAACAAGCAGTCTATCATGCAGTCATTTATTCATGCAAGGAATTGAAAGCATAAGGCATAAGGAAGACATTATACCTTACGAGTCAAACAGGTCGGGATATCGTGATCAGATATCATCCTCACGCTCCCACGTCGACTCACCCAAAGAGTGATGACCCCAAGCAACACTGTAACACCCAATTTTCTAAAATAAGGGTAATTTTAAAATTTTGTGTTTTAATTATTTAATTATGACATTTAAATAATAATATAATTTTTGGTGATTTTTTTAATTATTTTAAAACTATTTAAAATTATGACTTATGATTTTGGTGTTTTGCTAGTATAATCCTAGAGACAGTTTGACCTAGAGCCTAGCCATGTGATTAGGGTATTTCATTTATCATTTTTTTAGCTTGAGAGTATTTTGGTCATTTTGAATTAATTGAATTTAATATATATTTTATTGGAATTTAATATGATTAATGGGATGGTGTGATTTAATCATTAATTAATCAATTGCCTTGTGTTGTGTTTAGCCCTAACCTAGATTGACCTAACCTAGATTAGTCATACCTAGACTTAGCTAGCCATGGTTAGTGATGGTTAGTATTGATTAGTTTTGATTTAGTCATGATAGTTAGAGTTAACTAGGTTGCATTTAAGTCATGTGTGAAACCTAGGTTGTAGGCCCTTGATTTGACTAGGAGGAATTATAGCCCTAGATCAAATCCCAAAAAACCCTAACCTAATATTCTATGGCCAGCCATACTAGGGCATGTGCCTATAAAGTCCCTCTCAAACCACTTGCCTCTTTTTGTCCATCTCTTCATTTCTCAAGAACAAGATTAGCCTCCATTGAAACTTCTTCATATTTTATTCAATATTAATCCTTTTTCATCTGAACTTCTTCCATGGTGTTCTAATTTGAGGTTTCTTACTGTTCATGGAGGTTAACTACAGTTTGGAGACAATTTGGAGCTTGAGAATAGCTAGGAGGAACCTCATTTTGAAGCTTTTCTTTGAGAAGGAACACATATAGGTAAATCCCTATTCCCTCCACCAAATTTGGATTTCTTTGCATGGATAGGAAGCCCTAGGTGTCCTCTCACTGTAGGAATAGGTTTTGCTAGGTTTCGTGTCCTTTTCGTGTCCGTATCGGACACGTATCAGTGTTAGGGTACATGTGTTCGATGAAATGCTTGAGTGAATAAATTCTTCTTATTTTTAAATTCTATTTGAACAGATTTCTAGCCCTATGTGTGTGATTCATGAATCCTAAGCTCTGAGCACATTTTGAGCCGTATCCGTGTCCAAATCGGACACGAAGTCGCTGCATGACGCACGTACCCAGTCCCCTGCTCACGCACCCCTCGTGATCGCTGCATGCGCCACGTGGTGGGCTGCCACTTGGCATGGAGGAGGGGGCACACACTGACGTGCCACCCCTCGAGTTTGACACGGCCTTGTGTCATGTCGAAGGAGCACGGACACGTGCACTGGATTTACACTGCACAGTATCAGTCGAGAAATTGACTCTGATACACGCTGTTTTCTCTTGACACAACCCTTATGGACACGGTGCAGGATGACACATGTGTAGCCCTATGTTGGGCGAACACGTGGACACATGCACGAGGTCATTGGTGTCGCATGTCGTGTCCACGAGAGCCTGGACACGCTGCACGAGCCTGTTTTTTCACACTGGCTGATGCACATTGTTTGAACAAATTGGACACCTTCGTGTCCATTGTTTGGACACGAGGACACCTCTAACATGTGCATAAATGGTCGACACATCCCTGACACCACTGTACACGAATGTATTGGTTTTTTATTTGGGTTTTGAATTAAATTTGGTTTGGGTTGGATAGCCAATTTCTGATACATTGTTAAACTGAGAATTTTGTTCGATTTGGGGTTTTAGTATTTTTAACTGATTTTAAATTGTTAAAATACATATGGTACAATTTATAAATGTATTGATAGATGTGTAGATAACTAGGAATTGAATGGAATGTGTTGTATTCGACATTCATAATATTGTATGACTGAACAGTAGGAAATTCCTGAGATTACACACTCTATTGTTCCATATCACATTGATTCACTGTCATGACACTCGAGACACACATTTCCCAAGGTCTGAAATGAACTGAGCATGTTAGATTGGACTTTAGTATTTAATGTAAAACTGAGTTGATATATGAAGCATAAAGCTGATTGGGTTTCAAATTTGGTTCTGGATTGCTTAATGAACAGTCACTGATACACTACACACTGTTTAAACCCTGAACTCTACTTTCCTGTTAAATTGAATTCTGAATGTTAATGTGCCCTGTTGAATTCATTACATGATTAGTTTTGTTTAATTATTGGTTGAGATTGATGTCAAGAGAACTGGATTTTAAATTGATGGTTGGACTGATACTTCTGTTTTGTTTCACTGATATTGAACTCAAAATTTAATTCCTGATATTGCACTGTGTGGGTTCTTTGAATTTAAATAAGTTTTCAACCCATTTCCCATGGTTTAAACTGCCATACTAACCCATCTACATGTGTATATCATTACTGAAACCTTGGTTAATAAATGGTGTTAGTCTTGGTTTTCGAAATTGATTTTTGAATGATAATTTGATACATGTGTTAAACTGTGAATTTGCTTCCTGTTTTCTGAGTATGCACAAGGCCTGAGAACACTCTCTACAAAACCTGAGAACCTAAGATTGAGTCCCTTTACACACACAGTGCACTCTAAGTCTGAGAGAAATATGATACCTGAAATTGATTTCTAATTCACTGATTTATGAATGTTATTGGTAATTGGATTTCAATGGGTGTTTGGGGACATTGAATAACTATTGGTTTATGTTGACAATGGAATTGGGTTTCAATAGAGAAATGGAAATTCGAATGAACAGTTTTGAAAATGCCATTGCCATGTTCTTTATTATTGCATATACATTCGATCATGCTAAATTGTATTGATTTTCCTGGAAACCAAACTGAAATGGATTCACTGTTTGAACAGACATCTAAATCCCTGTTTTGACACTGTCGTTTGACTTCTCCTATTAACTGTCAATGTTTAGCTCCCTGTAGTATATTAAACTGTCAATTTAGTTCCAATTTTTTGTTTGCACATCACCAATTCCTGATACATATCATCAACCTATTACTGTCCTCTTTTAAAACCCTCACAAACACACACAGGAACACAGGTTCATACATTTCAGTCCTAGTTACACACACATGCTCACATGTACACACATACATGCTATTTATAACACTCATCCACACTCTCATGTCGCCATATCACACACATGTTCATAGCTCTCTACACACACACCCTCACAGGTACACAAACACACACACATGCTATCCCTAATACCCTATGCATATATTTACATATATGTATATATTTTATATATATATATATATATATATATATATTCATCTATATATATATATATATATATATATATATATATATATATATATATATATATATATATATATATATATATATATAAATATATATATATATATATATATATATATATATATATGCATAAAAAAATATATATATATATATATATATGTGATGCATATATTATTATGTAGCCTTTATATTTATAATGTGTGTTATTATATTATTTAGATATATATATTAATATATGTATATGTGTGCATATGTGGTTTGGACTATAGGTAACATAGCCTATGGGTGTATACCTATGGCTCATAGCCTGTGTGTATGGTTTGAAGGCCAGTATAGGGTGTAGTTGACTTATATGGTCTAGAAATGGTGTGTGCTTGCTAGAATAGGCTGACTAGGCTTAGTGAGACTTGTTTGGGTCAGTCTTGACCTAGTTGACCTAGTTTGACTAGTGTAGTTGACCAGAGTTGACCAAGAGTTGACTTAGTCTAGTTCGACTTAGACAGCATGCAGATGCATTATAGATTACATTTATCGTTCCCTGTATACATCTTGACTTGTGTTGCTCTAAATAGGAGTCAGATACCTCATTTCGGACAGTACATTTACTACAGCTATTCAGATACCAGGCGAGTACATTCTCTGATCATTTCATAACTTGCTTAGAACTATATTCCTGCTCTAGTTTACCTTATTTAATGCTGTCACGATATTATCACGGATTGGTACTATATGGATGCCTGCATTGAGATGTTATCCCCCTCGAGAGCATCGGATACATCGTGTCGTGTGTTTCATGTACATCGTGTATTCCTCGCTCTCAAGTTATTCATGTTTCTCACGTGCTTCATGCTCGTTCGTGCTCGCTCGTGTACTCTCATGTGCTATCATGTTTGTTCATGTTTCTCGTGTATTTCATGTATAACCTATACTTCATGTGCACCCTTCATGGGCCTTCATGTGGAATTCATGTGCACTCAGTTTCTGAGCCCTCATGTATACTTCATGTACACCCATCTATGGGCTTCATGTGAAAATCATGTACGTAACATAACTTGTCTGGATCCTTGTGTATTGATTGGGGTATGGGGGAGTATAAATAGTCATGTGAACAATTCCAAAGTAGTATAGCCAAGTGCGCCTCTTTAATATATTCATGTACAAATTAAGCCGTTCACATGTCGACTTTGTACTCTAAATCACTAGTCACTGGTAGCTCTCTACTTATAGTAGATATTTCTATTACAGTTCTCTCTCTGTTTACATCATGTACTTTTTTTTAGTTTCATGTATCGTACTTTCTTGCATGTTTATATTTTTCTAACCTGTTATGATCTGCGTGAGATGTATTGTGCTCGCTTTCGTCCTGACTGGACCTATTAAAATTTTTACAGAGGATGATAAGGAACCCTGCACCCCTTACTTTGGAGCTTGCCTAGATGACACTCGCGACCTGGACCACTGGGGAGGTTCAGGCAGCTGCTGAGGATGATACCTTGCTTAGTATATGTGAGACTCGTCTCACAGTATCGGTATTTATATACGGATACGTATTTTGTAGTATATTTCGTATTTTCTTAGTTTTCATAATACTTTAAAAATTTTCCTAACTTATAGATTTTCTTCTTAGCCGACATACCGCCAGTATACCGGAGTATACCGATGGCATACCGTCCAGACAAATTTTCCACATTTTAGATATTTTTGATTTAAGATATTTTCATAAATAGTGTTTCCGATATTTACGTGAATAGTGTTTTAGATATTTTGATGAATAGTGTTTAGATATTTTCGTGAATAGTGTAGATGCACCCTATTATCCAATGGATAATTGGTTTTGTTTGGATGGCCAAGATTGACTTAGATTTTCTCATGGATCACGATCCGACGGCTAAGATTAATTCCTCCTTCTATATATACCATTTCACTTTCTCTCTCCTCCCTCTTTTCATTCTCTTCACTCTCTCTTCATTTCTTCTTCCCTCTCTCCCCCTTGGAGCTTGCCAAGATCTTGGCCTTGAGGCCTTGGGTGTGCTGTCTAACCCCCCTAGGAGGAGGAGTAGAAGATTAGGCTTGGAGCTTAACCTAGGCAAGTACATCTTGCCAAATCTATGAACCATTTTGTTTTGTTGTCATTTTTGTTTCCCTTGGTATTAAATGCTTAGAATTGTTCTAAACTCATTTTGTTAAGAATGTTTTCCTTGTGATTCTCATCTATATGCATGTTTCCAAAATTGGTTTAAACAAGGTTTTGATTTTCTGTTAAAACCCAATATTGACTTAGTAGAAAACTTGGTATCAAGAGTGATACTAGTGTTACCATCATGTATCTTGGTCACATATACATATATGAGGCCCTCACATAGTTTGTATATCATGGATTTTGAGTTTGGTGGCAATCGGAACCCGTTTCGGTGTCCCGAGGACCTCTGTTTGAGAGTATTTTGAGGTATTGATCTATCAAATATTTTGATTTATGAAAACTAATACTCCCATGTTGTAGGGAATTCAATTCTATGCAATTTTGACTTTTGAAATCCGAATTTCGATTTAAAACGAAGTTTTTATGGCCGAAACAAGTTTTGAGTTCAAAAATCAACTTTCTGTGACGGTTCAAAAAATCCGTCGAAAATCCGCGGAAATCCGTCAGAAAATCCGAACTTGCACCACAAAACTTGCTGTGACACTTCGGAAAATCCGCCGAAAATCCGCTATAATTCGCCGGATAATCCGGTTAGGCTATTTTTGTCTGTTTTTGCCCGTTTTTGCCCGTTTTTGTCCGTTTTTGATATTTTCTTCGATTGTAATGATTTCTTAACATGATTAGATGATCTTGTATAGTTAGAAAATGATTGTACACCCTATATACACTTGACACTAGCACATGTTCAATCTTTTTCTATAAATGTACTTAGCTTTAATTATTGTTTCCCACATGCCATGATATGTCTTTGATAGATTCTTTCTTACAAGCTATGATAATTGTTACATGTCTTTCTTTGCTTATATGATAGTGGCCTGTCATGGCGTACTCCCTATAGTGGCTCGTCGTAGCGCACTCCCAGCTTCCAGTTTATTATGTTTTCTTGTTGTGGCTTGTTATGGTGCACATTCTCGCTTTTGTCCAGTCTTGCATGTCTCATGTCTAGGATGGATTCTGCGGAATGCCACATCCAGAATCCAAGAAAATGGTAAGGATTATATAACTAGATTGATCATTAGAACATGGGTGGGGAGGATTTCCCAGTTACCTGTTGCCTTTGGTCTAGGTCGTTATAACATTTAATTTAAGGGTTTGGAGCTATCCGTCGAGATGAGCACTCTCCCAGCTTCACCGTCGCATGGGAGCACAAAGTCACACTTGTAATCACTTTCCGGCATGACCAATAGGTGGCAGCAGGCAGGTAACCGGACTTAAAATTCTCAAACTTGCATTTGTTAGTAATTAGGATTGTGACAACCCTAGTTAGCTAATGTATAAAGCCGTACTCATTGCTTGGCCGTGACTTTTGTATGGAGTCCAGTCTAGTAAAGTTTGTCTAGACAGTGTCCGGATTTGTTTATTTCAGTACATCTTTGTTTATGCTTTACTTTTTTCGGTAAATGATTAGATACTAAAGTTCTGTTCAGGAGAAGGGTTACAATCCCGGTCCTTGTTTGGTTTACGGGTTGTAACTTGGGTTTCGGAATAGTTCCTAAGTCATCTTATCATTTGTCGTTCTATATAGTATCTTAACATGCTCACATGTCTCAGTTACCCTACATACTCACATGTTCCAGTTATCTTACATGCTCCAGTTATCTTAACATGCTCACATGCTCCAGTTACATAACATGCTTACATGCTCCAGTTACTTAACATGCCCACATATCCCGTCTACTTAACATGCTCACATGTCCCGTCTACTTAACATGCTCACATGTCCCATCTACTTAACATGCTCACATGTCTAGTTTATCTTTCATGTTCACATGCTTCCTTTTTCTTACATGTACACAGTTTATATTATGTCACATGTCCTTTACTTTATGCTACATGTTGCTTTACTTATTGTCCTTCTATTCTCAGGATAAGTGCATTGGTAGTGCACGAGTCTCGATTAGTACTTACTCATCTCTCTCTCTATCCATTGCTATGATTTACATGCTAGTTTTAGTTCATAGTTTGGCTTCCTTTGTGGTACTTGCTATTGGGGGTCTGACCCCACTGGTTTTATTTGGCCAGATCTGATAGAGGAGCCCGGAGGATCTTCCGTACCTTCCACTCGTTGGTGATTACCCAGAGCACCAGAGTACCTTAGTGGGTTTTCTATTTTATTCTCCCACTAGTTATGTACATTATTTTTTTGTGACGTTTAGCCTCCGAGCACGTGTTTAGCTCGTATTTTGGACTTGACATTTAGCCTACGGGCCAGAACATGATTTGCGTATTCTAGACTATAGCTAGAGCTTATCATGTATGACTATTACTCTTGCTAGTCTTTACTCTGTATTACTAGCTTCATGATCATTGATATATGATAGTTTGGGACGCTTTACTATTTTATATTCCAGTTGATCTTACTTCTTGTATATTGTTTACTGCCTGTGATTGAGATACCTAGGATTGCTTGACCTAGGATCGATTGTTGGCTTGTAGTAGTAACCCCCATCTATACAGCTTATACGTTATTTTGGAGTACTGGAGTACTTTGGTATACGTAGCTGGCCTGGTCCGTCCCTACTTGCCAGTATTCTGGTTCTGGGGCGTGACATAGGTTTTAGTGGTGGCCCACGCAGGTCTGATTTATCAGATATGTTGGGGTTACTGATGTTTAGTTATCTCAGTCACAATTCTCCTTTATTGATATCCTTCGTGTTATTCTATATCTCTGATCCTTTGACCTGATATCTGCCTTGATCGTTGATCTTTCCTGTTCTCTCGATTTAATCTTTGTGTCCTTTAACTTTGAAGGACACTGTTCTTCATCCTTCCGATCATATTGTTTGGGTTTTGTCGATAGCAGGTCAGCATCTTCTGTTAGGCCAGCTATGGAGGATCAGTCTTAGCATTCAGGGGCAGAGTTCAGAGATGACCCGAGGGCAGATGTGTCAATTCAGCCTGATCAGCCAGCAGGGTCAGTCCTGCCAGAATCCAGCTTCACCGGCTACCCCGGCAGTCCAGCAGTATATGGCTCAGGTACCATTTCAGCAGCAGCCGGTCTGAGCAGCAGTTCCGAGACTTGGGCAGACAGAGTTTGGTATGTTAGAGCAGGTTTTGGCGGAGGGCGATCATGTTGTAGGTATTTTCCTATTCTGCTTCCACTCTTATTTATCTCTTGGGTTACGCATATTTGGCGAGTTTCTCGTCCCCAACTCTTCTGTCTTCGTAGTTGAGGCATGTGATAACTTCATTGGTATAGACTACGAAGATACGTCCTGGGTAGAGTCATGTCTTGGATTATGTCATTGGTACCGGCTTATTTTGAGAATTGACTTTTATCTAAGTTGTGGAGTCAGCGTAGGCCTGCTCCTACTCAACTGACTCAGGAGACATATTTATTCATATGCCTCCATCCCTTCTTGATTGTGGTTGTGTTATTGCTTACGCATTTACTTATATTACTGTTGTCTTTATCTTACCAACATGCCATGCTTTGTTTTGATTGACATGATTTTCAGCTCTTTGGTTTGGTTTTCATGCTTGACTAGATTTAGGAAATTTCGAGGACAGAATTTATTTTTAAGTTGTGGAGAGTTGTGAGACTCGTCTCACAGTATCGGTATTATATACGAATACGTATTTTGTAGTATATTTCGTATTTTTTTGGTTTTCATAATGCTTTAAAAATTTTCCTAACTTATAGATTTTCTTCTTAGCCGGCATACCGCCAGTATACCGGAGTATACCGATGGCATACCGTCCAGACAGATTTTCCATATTTTAGATATTTTCGATTTCAGATATTTTCATGAATAGTGTTTCCGATATTTTCGTGAATAGTATTTTAGATATTTTGATGAATAGTATTTAGATATTTTCGTAAATAGTGTAGATGCACCCTATTACCCAATGGATAATTGGTTTTGTTTGGATGGCCAAGATTGACTTAGATTTTCTCATGGATCACGATCCGACGGCTAAGATTAATTCCCCCTTCTATATATACCATTTTACTTTCTCTCTCCTCCCTCTTTTCATTCTCTTCACTCTCTCTTCATTTCTTCTTCCCTCTCTCCCCCTTGGAGCTTGCCAAGAGCTTGGCCTTGAGGCCTTAGGTGTGGTGTCTAACCTCCCTAGGAGGAGGAGTAGAAGATTAGGCTTGGAGCTTAACCTAGGCAAGTACATCTTGCCAAATCCATGAACCATTTTGTTTTGTTGTCATTTTTGTTTTCCTTGGTATTAAATGCTTAGAATTGTTCTAAACTCATTTTGTTAAGAATGTTTTCCTTGTGATTCTCATCTATATGCATGTTTCCAAAATTGGTTTAAACAAGGTTTTGATTTTCTGTTAAAATCCAATATTGACTTAGTAGAAAACTTGGTATCAAGAGTGATACTAGTGTTACCATCATGTATCTTGGTCACATATACATATATGAGGCCCTCACATAGTTTGTATATCATGGATTTTGAGTTTGGTGGCAATCGGAACCCGTTTCGGTGTCCCGAGGACCTCTGTTTGAGAGTATTTTGAGGTATTGATCTATCAAATATTTTGATTTATGAAAACTAATACTCCCATGTTGTAGGGAATTCAATTCTATGCAATTTTGACTTTTGAAAATCCGAATTTCGATTTAAAACGAAGTTTTTATGGCCGAAACAAGTTTTGAGTTCAAAAATCAACTTTCTGTGACGGTTCGGAAAATCCGTCGGAAATCCGCAGAAATCCGTCGGAAATTCGTCGGAAAATCCGAACTTGCACTACAAAACTTGCTGTGACACTTCGGAAAATCTGCCGGAAATCCGCTATAATCCGCCGGATAATCCGGTTAGGCTATTTTTGTCTGTTTTGCCCGTTTCTGCCCGTTTTTGTCCGTTTTTGATATTTTCTTCGATTATAATGATTTCTTAACATGATTAGATGATCTTGTATAGTTAGAAAATAATTGTACACCCTATATACACTTAACACTAGCACATGTTCAATCTTTTTCTATGAAATGTACTTAGCTTTAATTATTGTTTCCCACATGCCATGATATGTCTTTGATAGATTCTTTCTTACAAGCTATGATAATTGTTACATGTCTTTTTTTGCTTACATGATAGTGGCCTGTCATGGTGTACTCCCTATAGTGGCTCGTCGTAGCGCACTCCCAGCTTCCAGTTTATTATGTTTTCTTGTTGTGGCTTGTTATGGTGCACATTCTCGCTTTTGTCCAGTCTTGCATGTCTCATGTCTAGGATGGATTCTGCGGAATGCCACACCCAGAATCCAAGAAAATGGTAAGGATTATATAACTAGATTGATCATTAGAACATGGGTGGGGAGGATTTCCCAGTTACCTGTTGCCTTTGGTCTAGGTCGTTATTATATTTAATTTAAGGGTTTGGAGCTATCCGTCGAGATGAGCACTCTCCCAGCTTCACCGTCGCGTGGGAGCACAAAGTCACACTTGTAATCACTTCCCGGCATGACCAATAGGTGGCAGCAGGCAGGTAACCGGACTTGGAATTCTCAAACTTGCATTTGTTAGTAATTAGGATTGTGACAACCCTAGTTAGCTAATGTATAAAGCCGTACTCATTGCTTGGCCGTGACTTTTGTATGGAGTCCGGTCTAGTCAAGTTTGTCTAGGCAGTGTCTGGATTTGTTTATTTCAGTACATCTTTGTTTATGCTTTACTTTTTCCGGTAAATGATTAGATACTAAAGTTCTGTTCAGGAGAAGGGTTACAACCCCGGTCCTTGTTTGGTTTACGGGTTGTAACTTGGGTTTCGGAATAGTTCCTAAGTCATCTTATCATTTGTCGTTCTATATAGTATCTTAACATGCTCACATGTCTCAGTTACCCTACATACTCACATGTTCCAGTTATCTTACATGCTCCAGTTATCTTAACATGCTCACATGCTCCAGTTATATAACATGCTTACATGCTCCAGTTACTTAACATGCCCACATGTCCCGTCTACTTAACATGCTCACATGTCCCGTCTACTTAACATGCTCACATGTCCCATCTACTTAACATACTCACATGTCTAGTTTATCTTTCATGTTCACATGCTTCCTTTTCCTTACATGTACACAGTTTACATTATGTCACATGTTCTTTACTTTATGCTACATGTTGCTTTAC
Organism: Iris pallida; assembly: GCA_029216955.1. Lineage (NCBI taxonomy): Eukaryota > Viridiplantae > Streptophyta > Magnoliopsida > Asparagales > Iridaceae > Iris > Iris pallida. The sequence continues at coordinate 49,947 of JANAVB010015784.1, forward strand.
TTATTGTCCTTCTATTCTCGGGATAAGTGCATTGGTAGTGCATGAGTCTCGATTAGTACTTACTCATCTCTCTCTCTATCTATTGCTATGATTTGCATGCTGGTTTTAGTTCATAGTTTGGCTTCCTTTGTGGTACTTGCTATTGGGGGTCTGACCCCACTGGTTTTGTTTGGCCAGATCTGATAGAGGAGCCCGGAGGATCTTCCGTACCTTCCACTCGTTGGTGATTACCCAGAGCACCAGAGTACCTTAGTGGGTTTTCTATTTTATTCTCCCACTAGTTATGTACATTATTCTTTTGTGGCGTTTAGCCTCCGAGCACGTGTTTAGCTCGTATTTTGGACTTGACATTTAGCCTACGGGCCAGAACATGATTTGCGTATTCTAGACTATAGCTAGAGCTTATCATGTATGACTATTACTCTTGCTAGTCTTCACTCTGTATTACTAGCTTAATGATCATTGATATATGATAGTTTGGGATGCTTTACTATTTTATATTCCAATTGATCTTACTTCTTGTACATTGTTTACTGCCTGTGATTGAGATACCTAGGATTGCTTGACCTAGGATCGACTGTTGGCTTGTAGTAGTAACCCCCATCTATACAGCTTATACGTTATTTCGGAGTACTGGTGTACTTTGGTATACGTAGCTGGCCTGGTCCGTCCCTACTTGCCAGTATTCTGGTTCTGGGGGCGTGACAGTATAGATAGCTTAGACTATTTTTTTTTTCATGTTTAGTTGTTGTCCTTGATTTAGAGTTGTATATTTTAGAGATGTTGAGACTGGTAGTTGTTGAGACTTATGTTATTTTATTCTGCAGTACCTCAATTGAGGATTTCTCTATCTTTTCCCTCGTGCTATATTCTACCTTTAGATGTGATTGAGACTGTATTCTGCTATGTCACCTCCATTCGGAGTGTATATACTGTACATGTACCTTATATAATGTTAGATGATTGACCTAGGACAGCGTTCTACCGTCGATACTGCGGCGTAGGCTGGACGCTGTTACGTACTCGTATCCTCACAGTGGGTGCGGGTCGTAACAAACACGGACTAAACTAATAGTCTTGTTCTTGAGTAACTTCTCTCTCCAGTCTAATATAGACACGGGCCTCTTCTCATACGAAAGGTTGGTACCAACAACCAATTCTGAATGATCCAGGATGTGGCTCGGGTCCGGGATATATCTTCCCAGTTGGGATACATGGAACACGTCATGCACCTCACGTAGCGATGGTGGAAGAGCGAGACGATAGGATACATCACCTACTCGCTCCAGAATGTTGAACGGCCCTATATACCTAGGACTAAGCTTTTCCCCGCACGCCGAAACGAATGACGCCACGGTTAGGCAAAATCCTCAGAAATACATGGTCGCCGACAGATAACTCATGAGGGCGCCGATGCGAATCGGCTCAATGATGCTGGCGATCTTGGACAACTCGAAGATGATCTCTGACTCTCCTGACTACTTCAACGGTCTGAGCAATCATTTTCGGACCGAGCATCTGTCTCTCTCCGACATCGTCCCATGCTAGCGGGGATCGGCACTTCCTACCATACAGTACCTCGAACGGTGCCATCTGGATACTGGCCTGGAAACTGTTGTTGTACGAGAACTCCACCAGGTGCAGGTGATCTTCCCACGATCCATCGAAGTCGAGCGTACAAGATCTCAATATATCTTCGAGAGTCTGGATCGTACGTTCTGACTGGCCATCTGTCTGTGGGTGATATGCTGAGCTGAACTGGAGGCGAGTCCCCAAACTCTCTTGCAGGCTATGCCAAAAGTGCGACATAAATCTGGAATCTCTGTCCGAGGTGATACTGACTGGTACACCATGAAGCCTGACAATCTGCAGGAGATACATCTCCGCTAGCTGGTCCGTCGACTGACCAACTCTGAACGGGAGAAAGTGAGCCACCTTCGTGAGCCTGTCTATGACAACCCAAATAGCGTCTCTGCCAGCCGGGGATCTAGGCAATCCAGTCACAAAATCTATGGTTATATGCTCCCACTTCCATTCTGGAATTGGCAAGGGCTGAAGAAGTCCAGCTGGCCTCTGATGTTCAGCCTTGACTTGTTGGCAAACCAAACACCGAGAGACAAACCGAGCTATCTCCCTCTTCATGCCATTCCACCAAAAGTGCAGACGGATATCTCGGTACATCTTCGTGCCACCGGAATGAATCGAATACTGAGAACTGTGAGCTTCGGTCATGACTTCATGTCTGATATCTCCACTGGGTACACAAAGATGCTTACTATGTCGAAGTGTACCGTCTTCATGAATGCATAATTCTGGTCTTTGCCTTGCTACACATTCTGTCCTAAGCCGCTGAAGCTTAGAATCTGATGACTGAGCTATCTTGATTCTCTCAACTATAGTGGACTAAACTTGCATGCTGGACATCAATGCCACACTGGAAGGGAGGACAACTTCTATACCCATCTTCTGAAGATCGACTAACAGCTCTGGTTGCGCTGTTAGGAAATAAACTCCGGCTCCCCTACTCAATGCATCTGCAACGATGTTGGCCTTCCCTGGGTGATTGTAACTCCACCTTTCTAAAAATATTGGAAATTAAAATTTTTATATTAAATAATGTTTTGGGGTATATTTTTATATTTATATAGGTGAAGAGCTTTGTAGCATTTTAATTTTTATTGGGCTTTAAGTTTTTTTATAGTTGGCCCATTACTGAAAGCCCAAATCAATAGCATATAATCCTATGGAAAGGATTATTGGCCTGTTACTGAGTTCTTCACATTGAAAGTTTTTCCAATTTCAAATCCTAACGGCCAGGCAGCCACGTGCATCCTTTCTCCTCTCTAACAACCTGTCAGAGCCATTTTCCCGCCAGTGGATTAACCTATTTCCCACGCCACTTCCACAATCCACTCTATAAAATCCCTTCTCCTCTCTGTTGTTGAACAATTCTTCATTCATTTCCTCAACCCATCCTCTTCATTTGGTTCCTCGACTTCTGGGAGCAATGGCAATGGCAGCCATGGCAATTCACCCCCTCAACGATCGAGCTCTTGTTGAGACGAGCTCAATTCCAGTAAGTATTTGGTTTTTTTTGATCAAACTTAATATTGTTTTTCCAAATCCTAAATTTCTTCTCCTTGATTGATCGAGCACTATAGGGGATTAATTTGTGAACGATCGATCGAACACTTTTCCCTATCGAGAACAAGATCTATTGGTGAGTATTCAACCTAATGTTTTGAATCTAGATTGTGATTTAGTTGATTTCAACTGTGGCTTTCTCCTTCTTAGAACCTTGTGTGTTAGATCAATGGATCGATTGTTCTTGGTTTTAGCTTGAGAAGTGAATCTGGGAATTCTATCAGGTGATTTCGAGAGCGTTATATTTTCTTTGGACAGTCCCTAATATTTCAGTGCATCATATTGATTATCTTTTATTTTCGTGTCCCATGTGTTTATTTTAATGCCTGAGCAGTATTTTAGACTGATTCTTGGGTCATAGAGGTTGTGTCCGATCCTTGAATCAACAGTTCCTTCAGAACAACCAGGTAACTATGTTCTCTTTGTGAATAAATTGTTTTCCTATTAAGAAGTAGCTTGTGTGGTGATTTGGTTCGAATGTTTATATTGCAGACATCATGGTTAATTGTTGAATCTGGGATATATTGTAGGCATCATGACTCTTTGATGAACCTGGAATATATTCCAAGCATCATGGTTCATTTATGAACCTGAATTATGCAGCATACTGGTTCACTGTTGAACCTGGGGGCTTGGTTTATATAGGCAGCAGTACGGAGAGTTTGTCCAGGCCTTGGTTGGCTTGTGATGAGTTGAAACTGGAACAACCAATTCAGGACTGATGTCCAGTTGTTTTGAACTGGGTTTATATGGAAACCTTGTCATAGAGTTCCTGTTTAGCACTGGATTTCCTGTAGGACTGGTAGACTGACACCAAGGATTCAATCTAGTTTTGGCTTAACAAAGGTTACTGTTGTCCTGTTTAGGACTGAGCAAGACATAGAAACTCCTATGTGCAGAGTGTATGTCATTGAACACAGGTGACATACTCAGTCCTGTTTTGGGCTGATATAGTTGCATTAAGACTGAATGTCCATTGTACTTTAGAACTGGAAGTATCTATGGTTCAGTGAACAGATTGCCTTGACCTTATGTCTTAGATGGTCATCCAGGATTCTTGAGTTTAAGTTGCCTTTTTGAACACTTGTCTCATAGCAAATCATGTATTATACTATTTAAGTATATAAGTACTTATTATTTAGGGTTCTTAATAGTTTAGAATATAGTTAATAATTTTGATACTCTATAGGAAACCCTAGAACTAAGGTTTATATTAGAAATTAATCGTGATTAGAATCTTTTGATAACCAATTAGAATTAGCCTGTTTATTAACCCACTTGTAGACATCATTGTTATATACAGGAGGATATCTAGCTCTTTTGCCTACTTGTACTTTCCTGGAGCAAGGCAAGTACACTCTACGGTCTTGTGCATTTCATTATATCCTGTGCTTTCTTGATTGACACATTGCAACACGTCATGTACTTTCTGGTGCTCATGTTCCTTGTTCTTATTACTTGTACCTGGGGTGGGGAAATATACTATCTATGTGACCAATCCCAAGAAACAACTCAGGTGTGTTTAGCTTAGACCCCGCATCGTGCACGCGGGTCCTAAGCCGTACCATTCATGTGCTTTCATGTGCTTTCATGTGCTTACCCTAGCCGGTCACATACTTAGTTATATTTCAAATATAGTACACACATGCAGGAGATATACCTTGTACTTATTTCCTGTGATTCCATGATACCATGTTCTTTCAGGTATTTACATATCATGTTCTTTTATGTTCTTACATACCATGTTCTTTCATGTACTTAACATACCCTGTTCTTTCATGTACTTATTCACATGTTCTTTCCTGTACTTTCCATGTTTTCTCGTACTTTCATATCATGATGTCTTGTTCATTACCTAGAATTATACTTGCTCCGCTCCTGAATAGGATATGTTGCAGGTATGCTTGCAGGACATTGTTCTACTCTATGGGCCAGAGCCCGGGATCTTAGCTGAGCAGGATGGTCATGACTTAGCTTGAGGTTCAGGTTTAGACTGTTAGCTTTACTTTTAGATATTGTCTTTAGAATTCATGTACATTTCATTCTTGATGACTCGTACATTTACATACATAGAATTGTGGATTATGGTGATCATTCTGGGATACGTTTTTAGATGCTGTGATTATATATTTTCATGTTTATCTGGTAGATTTCCCTAGTTTGGTACAGCTTACTTTGTTGTGTCTAACGACAAAGGCTGGGCGTGTCCGACTCGTGTCCGAATATTCGGAAGCGGGTCGTGACATATTTTTTGTGGTGGCCTATGCAGGTCTATCCTAATGGTACCTAGGACTTAGCGTACTATTGGGGGACTTGATTAACTAGGGAACTTGATCACAGCATAGAAAAATCGGAAAATAAGGGTATATCAGGTATATCAGGTATATTGATATTCTATAAACACTTGTTGTATTTAGGTCTAGGTTATTTTAACAGTTTTCTGTTTTTCAGATAGTTCAAAATCATGCGACACCGGAACGGTTGATCCACCTATACTTGAGGTCTCCAAGCTTCTACCCCGCAGGTCGTCCCTACTATTCCCATGGGTAGTACGCAGTTGACGGAGACGTTTCAAGAGTTTCTGTCACGCCCCAGAACTAGAATACTGGAGAGCGGGAGAATGACTCAACCAGCTACGTATTACGGGTAGATGAATACCATATAATACGATCAATGCTGTCTAACCAAACGAGGGGGTGCATACTACATAAAGGTCTTTCTATGGTCACTTCACATCTATTGTCTCAATCATTCAATCAAGAATCAGTAATAGAGAACATATGAGATAAAGCAGTAAGGCGTCCCAAACGCTCAATCAAAATGTTCTTGATATCTGGCTTTACAAAACATAGCCAGATGATAAAGCAAGTATACACAATTGTTATCAGCTGTAGTCTGACTTAGTTACAATTATGTAAAAGTAAGTACAAGACAATCCGACTAACATGTCGGTGCCAAACGGCTAAGTATAAAGTAAATGATAAAATGAGCGGTGAAGTAAGGAACCCACTCGAGTCCTCCTGCAATCATTCCTCTAGTATTGACCATCTTAGAGGTAGAAGTAAGCTGGATCCTCGGGAACCGGCTCTAAATCTGGCCATGCAAAACCAGAGAGGTTAGACCTCTAATAGCAAGTACCACAAGGAAGGACGATATGAAGGACTAAAACCAGTAAGTAAGAGGATATAATAATAGATCTCTGCTTGCTACTAGGATTCACATCACATCACGACACTTCGAACCAACCTCCCAACCAAACAATGACAGAAGTTGGCCCGTCATGTCCTGACATTCTGATCATCCCAGTTAGGTAACAGAGTAGTACAGTACACAAAAAAAATCATCTTGAATGACCAATCACTCCTACGGCTTGCTATTGTGAGTTCCAAGTTATCCTGGAATTATGCAATAGGGATTCCTTAGTTCTCACTATGTGCGAGCAAGGCTAGTCTATCCAGTCAATCAATTGTGCCATACATGAATTAGACGAGTCCCAGCAGGACGCCCGTCATCAATATATAATATATAATAATAATAAAAGCAGATACTGTTCCCTGCCCGTGTGGCAGATTTACAGTATCTGTGGGAACCCAGCCGGCCCGTCGGGTAACTACTCGTCCCAAGGGGGCTGCCATGTAAGAACTCGGGAATCCATTCTCTCCATGCAATCATTATTTTATTTAACTTAATAGTCCCTACGTTGAGTGAAATTCTATGTCGTGGATCATGGTCATTCAAATGAGTACTTTCGTACGGGGTACGATATGCACAACTCTACAACGATACCAGTGCGGTTAGGTTGCAGGTCTTATATAGCGTAATACAACAATCCAATCTAACCACGGTAATCATGCCTTGACCATAAAGTACACATGCTTCTTTTGTAGAAAATAAATAAATAAATAATAAATAAATAAATAGATTGAAGCCTGCATGTGCATGTATGTCAATATTCGGGATCAACCAGTCGATCACAATAGTTCATAACATGAACGTGTCTCATTCATTCATTTCAATAAGACTACTAGCCAGTCTCTTAGTTCCAACTAGGAACGCATGATCAATTTAGTCAAGATACCATCGTCATCAATGGTGACAAGGCATGAAAGTCATTTAACATTAAGTGGGTCGAGTCTATAACTCTCAAGGTCAAGTTCCAGTCTTACTAGGTATCCTCAATCAATCAAGACACAGGGCACTAATACACAATCATTAACATGCTAAGATTATCAAGTTCATGTAAAAAGGCATAAGGACATAATAGGAAAATTATTATGCCATCATTTAATGAATAAATAGAAACACCCAGGTCAAGAAGTCACGCCAACCAGTCTATGCTAAGTCCAAAAGTCACGCAAGAATCGTGCGCGTAAAAGGGTATGCCAAGTCTAGCCTGAAGGAGTGAGCGTATAAAATAATACACGCTGGCAAGCGTGAGCGTGGAAAGAAATTCACGCACACACTGGGTGAACGTGATAGGAAATCCACGTACGCACAGAGTGGACGTGATAGGAAATTCACGCACGCACAGAGTGGACGTGATAGGAAATTCACGCACGCAAGCACAATGTGAGCGTGAAAAGTCACGCACGCAAGCACGAAGACATGAGCGTGAAAAGTCACGCACTTAAGTACAAAGACATGAGCGTGACTCAAAATTCATGCAGACAACGTAAAGACGTGTGCGTGACTAAAAATACACGCTGGCACGTAAACATGAGCGTGATTAAAAATACACGCATGCACGCAAGGATGTGTGCGTGACTAAAAATACACGCTGACACGTAAGAACGTGTACGTGACTAAAATACACGCACGCACGTAAGAACGTGTGCGTGACTAAAGATACACGCACGCACGTAAAGACGTGTGCGTGACTAAAGATACACGCACGCACGTAAAGACGTGAGCGTGAAGGGCTGATGTTTACGTGAGCACGTAAGAACGTGAGCGTACAACATCTCCCAAACTCCATGTCCTATGGAGCCTTCGTCCCAGTGCCAGAAATACACGCTAAGTTGGGAGATCAAGAACCCATGCACAACCGAAAATGTAACAACTTAGATCTAGAGAAAACAAGCCACAGAAATCAAAAATGCCAAGCACTAAACTCTCTCAGAATCATGAGAGGAAGTAATGATCCATAAAAATGGATGAAGGAGAAGCAAGATTGTACTTGCCTACTGCTGCTACTGCTGGTGGGTGGAGGGTGATGAGAGGAAGAAGAAGAAGTAATGGTGAGAATGAGAGTTATGAGGAGAGAGAAGGAGATGGTGACTTAAATAGCAAAGGGGTGGTAGGTGGGAGTTTGGGCCGGGTTGTATTCGGGTCCATCAAGGCCAACCCGAAAAGACTAACTAAAGCAGAGAATAAAATTGCAGAAAAACTAAAATACAGATAATAAATTGCAGAAATTAATTACAGGAAATTAATTAATATGAAAATTAAAGAGCAGATAATTAATTAACATGAAAATTAAAGAGCAGATAATTAATTAATATGAAACATGATAAATACAGATAATGAATTATAGGAATTTAAATACAGGATGATACATGATAATACTAAATAATTATACATGATAAATACTAAATAAATACATTCAAGCAATATACGTATTAAAATACGCATTCTGGGAACGGGGAGTGACAGTTTCTTGACACCAGCAGGCCGTCCTTTTCCAATTCAGACATTGCAAATACAATTCTCGAGCTAGAGAGGACTCCCAGACTCTCAGACTTTGAACTTCTTCGACACCGAGCGCATATGCTACACCAAGAAGCAGATCAAGAATCTGGAGCCGCTACTGAAGATCATCCAAGTTTCTGAGGACCCGATTTATCTGAAGATTAGAGCCATCAGCCAGGAGATCCAGAATGTAGCACAGACAAGAGGACACAACGGGAAATTAAAGCTCGAGAGAAACATGAAGACATATAATAAAGATAACAACTACTGTGGTTCCGTAAAGAGTCGCCACACTCAGACAACACTTCTTCAGCCCAGCAGGAGATTCAGATTCAGCCGGCTATCATTTGTATTTTCTGTCGCAGCCCAGGACACCACTACGACGAATGCCACAAAAGACGGAGACTACGCTTGTACTGCGGATCACCTACTCACTAAGTCAAAGATTGTCCGTAGACCGTTGATCGTACTGCCCGAGTACAAGCACGAGGAGCACCAGGACCGCAGCAGAAGGACCCGCCTCTCCAGATTCAGTAGCTATATGGAGCACTACCGCATAGACCAGTCTACGTCAGGACAGTGAAAAAGATTGAAGTGATTCCAGTCTCGGAGGGAATACTGAAGACAGATTGAAGACAGAAGACTCTTTTGCATGGTTGGAGGAAACCATGGATCATGATTCATAATCTAGTTTTTCCTTATATTCCTCTTGCACCTAGATTGTTTCTTAGAACTTCCTTGTTTCCTATTTAAGGATTATTAGATTTTATTTCCTATTCTGGAACATTGGTCGCTATTCCAAATGTATTTTGAAAGTTTGTTTCCATTCTTGTTCGTAACTCTGCTCTTATTCGAGATTTTCTTCCTACTCGATAACTTGTTTCCTATGGCGTCGTTTCCTAATTCAAGATTTGGTGCTACTCGAATTTTGTTCCCCATTCAGACCCTGTTGATATTTAAGACTACTTCGGATTACATTCCTATTCAAACTTATGCCATTCAAAACTTTGTTTGAATCTTGCTTCTATTCGAGATTTCATTTGCAGATTTCGTTTTCTAACTTTGAAACTTTGACTCGTTCCCCATGAGATGTTATTTCTCATTCGTGAATTATTTTTCGTTCTATTCACGATCTTGTTTGATCTTGCCTCGTATTTTGAGATTTTACTTGTTTCACATCCGCTATTTAATACCATGTTTTCATAATTCATTTTTCACGACTTTGTTTTCTATTATTGGATTCTACTTGAAATTTTGTTTCCTATTTGAACTGTGTAATATTCGAGAATTATTCCTACTCGGAATATCATTTTGAAACCTTGCTTGAACCTTCGCTTCTATTGATGCTTGTTGGGATTCTATTTCCTATTCCTGATTTTATCTTTATTCGAGATTGTTCTGTATCTGCGGCTTTGTTTCAAACTTAATTGAGATTTGCTTGTCTCATATTTACAATCCAATACCTTGTCTCCTATTGGAACCTGTTTTCTAGTCACTATTCTAAACCTTGTTTCCTTGTTGAAATTTTCTATTCAAGATTTATTTCTTAATTTGAAACTTGTCTCCTATCTAATAACTTGCCTCAGGTCATCCTTCGAGACTCTGTTATCCTTTCGGGATAACATCCCACCTATGGAATCTTGTTACCATTCCAAATCAGTTGAAATTCTGTTATAATTTGAAACTTCGCTCCCTGTCTAAAATTTTAAATCTCCCTGGCTGCCTTTTGTACTCACTGATTGGATCCCTTGTCATTTTTAGTACCTAATAAATCCTTGTATTCCAACAGTCAGGTAACTTTACCATTTTCGTGACTTGGACTATTGAAACTCATTTTGAATTCCTTAAAACTCTTTTGAAATCCCGAGGGATAAAGTCGAGAGGCTATTCGATGATCTACTATGGCATGACAGTTGCGCGCAACAGCCATTAGCTGGATTATGGAGACTGAGGGTTCACTGCAGCCAGTAGCGCACTAGCGAGGCAGGAACTCTAAGTTGAAGTGATTTCAGACACCCATAGGTTTTCAAGTACTATCGAGACTTATCATATTCTTCATACCTTGATCTCTTGGGTTGCTTCATCAATGATTGTTGGAAAATGGATAAGGTTGACAGATTATTCGGTAACATGTTGTTATTTGAGTCACGGAACCAAAAGTCCACTGCAGCCAGATATATACTGGCGGGGTAGGGATTCTAGGCAAAGTGATTTCAAATAGCTATATGTTTCCGGACACCATGGAAACTATATCCCTTTTTATATGATTACTGGTTTTCGAGAATCACAGATCCTTGCACGTCCATCCTGATTTGATACCATACCTCATGAGTATTGCGTACGTCTCCTCAATCAACCCTTGCTAAATTTTCCTTCTAGCATTTTATCGTTAGATCATTGAATTCCTCAAAATTGTATATTACCAGATTGTGATTCCGTACTTCGTTTGTGATTTGTCTAAACTTCGATCTTAAGTCATGTCCATCTGACCATGATTTCCTATCTTGTCCTAGTCCACTTTTGATCATACTTAATAGTTGTATCGTCATAAATTTGCTCCTCTAAGTTGTAATTGAACTTCATTACATTCGTGCCTATTTAATACTTGATCATTGTTAGATCGTATTATTTCAACTTCTTGTGTGTACTTGACCTCAAGGCTTAGGGCGTCTCGGAGTTGCACCGGATCGGCAGAAGCATTGGACGGACAGCAGCAGACGGACACTTGAGTTCGAGGTTGGAGACAGAGTATTCCTGAAGATCTCACCTACCAGGGGCATCATCAGATTCGGCAGAGGCGGGAAGCTCAGTCCGAGATTCATCGGACCTTTCGACGTGACGGCGCGGATTGGCGAGGTGGCATATCGATTAGTGCTTCCAGCTAGATTGGAGGGAGTGCACGACGTCTTCCACGTATCTCAGCTTCGACGCTACATTCCAGACCCGAGCCATGTGGTGGACTACTCAGAGTTAGAGGTGGGTCCGAGCTTGACCTACGAGGAGCAGCCAGTGGAGATCCTCGATCGTAGGAAGAAGCGTCTACGGAACCAGACCATTTCTCTTGTCCGCGTCATGTGGAGACACCACTCTCCGGGAGAGTCCACATGGGAGCGTGAGGATGAGATGCGAGAGCGCTACCCTAGCTTATTCACTTGATTGTATTTTTTTTTACATTTTGAGATTTCTATACTTTTTCAATAATACTTGGTGATGTTTCGTGAATCAGTCTTTGGCTTTATTCTGAATTTCGAGGGCAAAAATTTTTAAGGGGGAGAGATTTGTAACTCCACCTTTCTAAAAATATTGGAAATTAAAATTTTTATATTAAATAATGTTTTGGGGTATATTTTATATTTATATAGGTGAAGAGCTTTGTAGCATTTTAATTTTTGGGCTTTAAGTCTTTTTATAGTTGGCCCATTACTGAAAGCCCAAATCAATAGCATGTAATCCTATGGAAAGGATTATTGGCCTGTTACTGAGTTCTTCACATTGAAAGTTTTTCCAATTTCAAATCCTAACGGCCAGGCAGCCATGTGCATCCTTTCTCCTCTCTAACAACCTGTCAGAGCCATTTTTCCGCCAGTAGATTAACCTATTTCCCACGCCACTGCCATATAATCCACTCTATAAAATCCCTTCTCCTCTCTGTTGTTGAACAATTCTTCATTCATTTCCTCAACCCATCCTCTTCATTTGGTTCCTCGACTTCTGGGAGCAATGGGAATGGCAGCTATGGCAATTCTCCCCCTCAACGATCGAGCTCTTGTTGAGACGAGCTCAATTCCAGTAAGTATTTGGTTTTTCTGATCAAACTTAATATTGTGTTTCCAAATCCTAAATTTCTTCTCCTTGATTGATCGAGCACTGTAGGGGATTAATTTGTGAACGATCGATCGAACACTTTTCCCTATCGAGAACAAGATCTATTGGTGAGTATTCAACCTAATGTTTTGAATCTAGATTGTGATTTAGTTGATTTCAACTGTGGCTTTCTCCTTCTTAGAACCTTGTGTGTTAGATCAATGGATCGATTGTTCTTGGTTTTAGCTTGAGAAGTGAATCTGGGAATTCTATCAGGTGATTTCGAAAGCGTTATATTTTCTTTGGACAGTCCCTAATATTTCAGTGCATCATATTGATTATCTTTTATTTTCGTGTCCCATGTGTTTGTTTTAATGCCTGAGCAGTATTTTAGACTGATTCTTGGGTCATAGAGGTTGTGTCCGATCCTTGAATCAACAGTTCCTTCAGAACAACCAGGTAACTATGTTCTCTTTGTGAATAAATTGTTTTCCTATTAAGAAGTAGCTTGTGTGGTGATTTGGTTCGAATGTTTATATTGCAGACATCATGGTTAATTGTTGAATCTGGGATATATTGTAGGCATCATGACTCTTTGATGAACCTGGAATATATTCCAAGCATCATGGTTCATTTGAACCTAAGTTATGCAGTATACTGGTTCACTGTTGAACCTGGGATGGCATGGGTAAATCATATCATGATTATGATTGGTATTTGCATATGCCACTTCTGGTTGAACATGAGGACAGCCATGTGATTTGGGAGGCATGTCAATGAAGTGATGATTCAATCTGTTTTCATCAATGTCCTGATCGAATACATATGTATCAGGGGCCCCTTTCACTGTCTGGGTAGTTGTTGGACCTTTGACTGGATCATTTTATTCATTGGGAACTTCCTATCTTATTGATTTAAGTTGTCAATCATATGCTAATGGATAATATGATTCTTGAGAATACTTCTCGAGTGGCTACCTAGCAGCCATTGGAACTAAACTGGATAGCAGGGGGTGGTTGTGACTATTGGAATCAGTCTCAGTCTCCCTTGGGAGTACTTGACTGGTTGAGCATCAAATTTGGGATTTGTTGGGGCCAATTTCATACAACCTATGATGTTTCAAGCTAGTTGAAATCTGAGGTTGTCCTATAGCTTTCTTATGCATTGGTTTTACCATACATATGTTGGAGAGAATGATTCCTATTTGTTGCATGCTGCAACTGAGAATATCCTGTTAGCATTTCCTGGGAATGGGATTCAATTCATTAATTCCTGGGAATTGGAATCCCAGTTCAGTTGGAATTAGAACTCATGTGCAGTGTTTTGCTGAGCTATGTGGGTTCCTGTTGGACCTGGGAGAGTAAACCCAGGTTTTGTTTGGACTGTTGAATGCAGGACACTTCATATTTTGAATATTTACTGTTCAAAATGATATGAAGGATCTGTCACGAGTCTGAGCCATTCCCTGTTAATTGAGGACTGATGTGTTTACATGTACTATTTTGTTAGCTCTTATTTCCTTACTCCTAGCTAAATCTTGTGTCACCTTCTTGAATTAAATTGAGTGTTGATTTGCAAGACAACTTATGGACATCAAGTCCTCTTGCATGACTGCTGTTTGGTTACACTTACACTGCAGCAAGGATAGTTAGGTTATTTTGCCATGTCAGTTTAGGCAGAGGGTAATTTCAATGTGTGTTGATCACTGATATGTGGGGTCTTGGTTTATATAGGCAGCAGTATGGAGAGTTTGTCCAGGCCTTGGTTGGCTTGTGATGAGTTGAAACTGGAACAACCAATTCAGGACTGATGTCCAGTTGTTTTGAACTGGGTTTACATGGAAACCTTGTCATAGAGTTCCTGTTTAGCACTGGATTTCCTGTAGGACTGGTAGACTGACACCAAGGATTCAATCTAGTTTTGGCTTAACAAAGGTTACAGTTGTCCTGTTTAGGACTGAGCAAGACATAGAAACTCTTATGTGCAGAGTGTATGTCATTGAACACAGGTGACATACTCAGTCCTGTTTTGGGCTGATATAGTTACATTAAGACTGAATGTCCATTGTACTTTAGAACTGGAAGTATCTATGGTTCAGTGAACAGATTGCCTTGACCTTATGTCTTAGATGGTCATCCAGGATTCTTGAGTTTAAGTTGCCTTTTTGAACACTTGTCTCATAGCAACTCATGTATTATACTGTTTAAGTATATAAGTACTTATTATTTAGGGTTCTTAATAGTTTAGAATATAGTTAATAATTTTGATACTCTATAGGAAACCCTAGAACTAAGGTTTATATTAGAAATTAATCGTGATTAGAATCTTTTGATAACCAATTAGAATTAGCCTGTTTATTAACCCACTTGTACCCATCATTGTTATATCAGGAGGATATCTAGCTCTTTTGCCTACTTGTACTTTCCTGGAAGGTAAGTACACTCTACTGGTCTTGTGCATTTTATTATATCCTGTGCTTTCTTGATTGACACATTGCAACACGTCATGTACTTTCTGGTGCTCATGTTTGTAGAAGCATGGAATTTCACAACCAGAAAGTCCATGCGCCAGACACTACATGCGCTAGAACTCAGACGAAGAACTTCACAGCAAGATCAATAAAGATAGACATTCGAAGAAGACTTTTTTTTGATATACAGAAGTCTATTACATGTCTAAGAAAAGGTTGTACAAAGGAGAATTTTTACAAAGGAAAGATCCTAAGTCTACAGCCACGCGGCTACCACGCCGCCTCCAGATAAGCGCAGCATCCGCACCATGCGCCACGTTCAGGCGCAGCAGACATCATGCGCCTCCAACCAGGCGCATCCTACCATATCTTCAGCAAGCTCAGTCATGTGCATCCAGCTCA
>JANAVB010015785.1:2500-69527 GCA_029216955.1 Iris pallida
TCATTAACGGAGGACGGTTATTACGAACCATATAATATCTTATTTTGGAGCCAAATTACAATCCGACCATTTCTATGGGACTAACCCAAATCTGGACAAAACCATTTCTATCGGCGCAACTGATGCACAACTATCCTCCGAATAATTCATGCACTACCATCGATAATTCTGCAATTCACGAAACATTTACTCGTATTGAGTTCGAGTCTTTCTACCCACGGTCGACACCCGAGATGCTATACGCATCGAAACAATCGTCGATGAGTTTATGGACTCGCCCTGATAAATTACAAAGTTTACGATCAATCAGTTCGACGTTCTCGTATTGCCATTTATAAATTTTTTGATATCATAGGCCCGTCCCATTTGTATTCTTATATCGTGCTTACTTTTCTAGCGTATCAATTTTGATAGCGTGAGGGTCAACTTTATATCTTGTATCAACATCAACTTAACTCGTATCACATAAATACAAGTTCATAACGGACTTTTCTTATACGCATCACATTGTTTATATATTCGCCGCTACTTCGAGCGTGTAACCGAGTTATCGATTATCCAACATCGAACCCTCGATTTATACGATCATGCCCGCTAAGTTTCACGTGACTCAGTCATACTCAAAATGAGTTTCGTCGCAAAATAACCAACTATTTTCATAGGCACGATTATCCGCATCAACCAACATTTTCATCGAGTTCGTAATTCGTGTGTTCCGATTACCATTTGCATTGACTAATATTTTTCATCGATGAGCTCGCAAGTCGTGCAACTCGATTATAACGTTTCAAGTTTTCTATCCCGCCGATTCGATAAATGTCTTGAAGCAAAACTATTTCATTAGTCTCGGTTATTTGACCGACTTATAAATTTCTGTCAGACATAACTTTCATTGATACGAGTCCTGCCCTTTCGTTCCAACCGATTATCAAATAACACTTGCATCAACATAGAGTCATACAATTTCCAATCGAGTCTCTGTACTATCCGTCCGTTGCGAACAAACCTTCCGCAATTCACACAACGTGTCGATGGAATCCATTGCACAAGTGGTATTGCATATACCACTCAGAATTTGGGTTATTCAGTGCATAGGTGGTATGACATATACCACTCAGAAATCAAGTCATTTTCCTCGTATTATACTCGGTATAAACCAATAGTCTATTCCGACTCACGAATTCTGCAGTGATCATGCTGATCACAACCGTAACTTTTGATTAATCAAAATACGACACAATTCGGCCAATGTATTCATTTGCCAACACAAGTTCGGTGCACAACCGAACGATTCGTTCTCATCGACATACGATTTTAGTTCCACCCATTGCACCTCATGCAACGATTTATTTTCGACATTCGTTGCATGTCATGCAACGGTTCATTTCTAACATCCGTTGTACCTTGTGCAATGATTTATTTTTTGACACTCAAAATCAATGCTCGAATCCGTTTAACACATTCGATATCAACTTTCATTTTCATTGTAATGCATCATTCATAATCAACTCGTTGCAATTGATGCAGCAACATCCTACGACTTTCATTGTATCTATGCAACCAACATTTTTCATATCAACTGTTGCATTGAAAAACAAACATCTCGATTCACATTTCATAACTTGTTACACTTGCAGCAACAATATTTTATTTTACATCTTGTGACTTGTTGCATTTGCAGCAACAAATATTTTATGGCTCATTGCAATAAATATTTCATGACTTTCTCAGCAAACACCATATAATTTCTAAAACACATGTGGCAAAATTACACGATTTGTATTAGACTTATTGTATGGAACATCCAATACGACATCGAGTAGAGTCAAGAGTGATTTGATTGTTGGTGGGCAACTCTTTGGAATTGAAACGAAGCAAGCGTCATGAGAAAATTAAACCTGTTGCTCTGATACCAATTTGTCAACGCCCCGACCCAAAAATTGCTCGTCCTCGTATCGTTTTGTCCGAATCGTTCATCCTCGTCGGGGCGTGATATCATACGAGTATAAGGCAAGATGACAAGTTCTCAAATGGTTATCTTTGATTTGATATTAGCAGCAGAAGAAACAGAGTATACAAAATAATTCTCTTTATTGATAATTGAACTGAGGTTACAAAGGCTTTCAATAGCCCAACTGAATTTGCCAGGTTGGCTTACAACACTCAGGTTCTCTCTTGCCCACAAAGGATTTTACCATTCCATACATCATGTCTTCTATATCTCGGCCGCATCATCCTGTTGCAAGTATGAGCGTCAAGACGGTCGCACACCTCAATACGCTACGACATTTCATGCCTAAGCGCGTTTAAGCGAAGCTCCACCGCGAACAGATCATACCCTAAACCTGCAAGCAATTTGGTGGGAGATCAGTATTAATCCTCTCGCATACTGATCAGAGACTAACTTTACTAAACTGTCACGCCCCCAGTCCCGAAATACGTGGGACCGAGCCACGTGGCATTGGCCAGCTACGTATTCAATCAGACTCTAGTTTGACTAGAATACGTATAAACTGTTCGAAATGGTGTAACTATCACTACATCAATACTATATCTCAATCCAAGTAACAGAAACAGTAGAAAGGGAAATATGAATACTAGTATGTAGCCCAATAATCATACTTGTTCGAATAGGCTCGGAAGGATTATATGAGTTTATAAATAATAGGCTACTAAACAGATACAATAACAATAAATGAAATATATAACACTGAAAGATTGAATACCTGTAATGAAATGAAATCCATCAACAATCCGGCAAGACGCTCAACAAAACCTACTCAGCCAACCTGGAAGAAAACCAGGTCCTCAGAGGGACGCAATAAGGTATATAAAATACAGGACGAGTATACGACAGTAATGAAAGAGAATAAAGTATAGTAAGACTGAAGAAAATGGGTGAATCTAACATAATCAACTAGTATGAAATACAATTTAAGAAACATCACTCGAATACACGGGCTGTCACGGTGTACCCCGGAGACATGATAGGCACTCCAACAAACTATGAATATCCCACAATCCGATAAGGAAGTTGTGGCAAACTACAAAATTCCCAAAGCTCTGGAATGAGACAACGACATACTATGAGGGAAAGTTATCCAAGCGCACGGTGTATATTCTTCCCTCCCATGTGACCTTACGAATCGTATCCACGAGACGCTCCGCTGGATCCTCTAACTAGGACATCGAGTCATAAAGTAAATACATTGAAAAATCACAAGTCATCGTCCTAGAATGAATCATAGACTTCCGTATAGCAAGATATAATCATGTACGGGAATCCGACAATATGTAGTAACCATGAACATGTCATAGGGTCTGAATGTACCCTGCAACGGATTGTCGCGGTAACACAAATGTGAATATCTAGTATCGATATCCGATGGCGCTAACGTCCATCGGCACCCGAATGTGATTCAGATGCAAAGTACCGTATACGGCCCTAGCTGTTGCAAATACAAATTCAAGCAGATATATAAAAGCTAAATATTGTAAACTAAAGTACAAGATTGACAAGGTACACTTGCCTGGAGTTGGCCGAAATGTGCTGAGACTCAGTACCAAGTCTATCCCACTATCCACAAGAACCATACTCCATGCAAATATCTATCAACCCAAATCACAAGGAAATATATATCACATACTATAGTACACATATGACTAATAACTCCCACCTAGGGAGCGTGGGTCATTTCTAGTCACCTATTATCTTAGGTTATATAAGACACTTGTAACTATATCACCTAGAACTAGGTCACACAAGTCTTTATAATCATTATTGCCATATGAATTGCATGTTGTAGGTTATCAAATATCAAATTTGTACTCCGTTATTCGTACAACAAACCTAGGACACGTAAATTGAAGTAAGATAATCAACCGCAAGGTTAACAATCTTAACTTGGAGATCCACATGGACACCTAGTCAATTTCAGCGATGTAAGATCATTGGAATCGACTGATCTCAGTTTTGATGCATGGATTTCGAAATATGAACATGAATTGAAATTAATTATAATTAATGGTGGTTACATAAAGAAAAATCTACAGACGTCCTCAGATGATGAAACAAACATCACCAACATATTCATAATGGTCAAATTAGCTAGGATAGCCTACCCATAAGTTCAATTTGAACACATGAGCAAAACAGTAATTTTGGATCAAAACGATGTCCGCCGTTGGACCCGCTTTGTACCGAAAAACGTGTCAGGATAAAAGTCATCTAAATCTAGCAAACTATATATCCACTTGTCCAGAATGATGATACAAAACCAATGGTAAATCCGATATTGGAATCCGATGAGCCGATCTCAAAATGACCTATTGATCCGGATATTGGGATTCGATTTGTACGGAAATGCGTGTCGGGGCCACTTTGCTCTAAACTTAACAAATTATATATCAATATTTTTTCCTAAATGACTCCACGAGTCTATTGGTGTGCGTCGAAATTGGAATCCGGAGTCCCGGGTTCAAAATTAGAATTTTACAAGTTAGAAGTTATAGTTTCGAGAGGCCAACTTTGACGTCGATTTCAACCAACCAAACGATATTCTACGAAGCTAAAAATTTTATGACATGAAGGTGGTTATACCTGCTGTACACAAGAACTGGTAGTGTACCAAACGGAGCTACGACGAAGGAGAAACAAATCCACGAAGTCGGCTCCACAAAACTATCAAAATAAATATAATTTATTCGAGCAACTTGGTGGTCAGTTTTGATCTATTAAACGATCGAATTAACTGTTGAAATTTTAGGTGAGTGAAGGGGTATATATCAAGATAGAGATGGAACAATCGGATCGACAAATGGTCGAATTGTCCAAAAAATGCATCTAAAGTTGCTGCAATGAAACGCAATTCTGGGCTCGAATTTTGTGCACGTCACGATAGGATCCCATGCGATATGCACGAATCGCCTCTATTACACATCGGGGACCAGGGTGGCGGCCTGGAGGTCTTTGCTGGGGGTCGTACGGTCGTAGCAGTCACCATCATCAGTCGCGAGGGCTGTCGTCGCCGCTACGACACTTCTATTGCAGTCGCTGCCATAGTTGTGTGCGTGTGCATGGGGTCGTGATGCTGCCCGACCGTGGTGGGGTGCTGCTGCGCTGACAGAGGTGACGACAGTTCGTTGGTAGAGGCTGTGGAGGGGGTGCCATGCGGTGCACGGAGGTACGGCAGGTTTGAGCTACTAAGCTACTGCTGTAGCTGCGTGCTCTTGCCCGCTGCTGCCGCAGGCATTTTACTGCCTCTTGTGGCTGCGCGCCTGGCCGTTCGTCTGATGGGGGTTCCGACGACCAGGGTTGGTGGGGGTGGCTGCCTCTCTTGTGACATCGAGCGCGGTAGGGCAGAAAAGGCTGTGGGGACGCGGTTTCAAGCCGTGGCAGCAACAACAACAATATGAGAAAAGGAATGAGGAAGATGGTGAAGAAGGTGTTAGTGCCGAGGCACAATTTTCGATGAAAATTCTGAAACTGAAACAATTGTAAAGACAACGTTTCAAATGCAACACCTTAAAGAAGATGTGCAACAGAGATCCTGGAGGATTCTGAATTACGAGGATCTAAAAAGATTCTACGTAATACACAAAAAATCTAAAGAGACTTTTGTGCAAGCGACTATCGGCAATAGAGCTTCTAAAAAGAAGTTACTGTGAAAGGCAACAACAGCGATGACAGGCGAGAACGAGATGCTGGGGTGAATGAACCACCGTTGCTCAAAGCTTTATTCGCCCCACACGAGCACGAACAGCTTCCAGGAACCAGCAAGTTCACGAAGAACTTCTGGAACGCTTGTAAGTCAATATTTGAGACTTGAACGGGCTTCCTGGACTTTACAGACTCCCTTAACTCTCTTCTTGGTGCATCTTTCAAAGGAGGCCAAGGGGCTCTATTTATAGAGTGGAGTTGAGACTTCACCTCATCTCCTATCCGATGTGGGACTAAAATACCAATACTCAAAATAGAGTTTAATATTTTAGATCATCCCACAATCAGCATAGAAGTGTGCCAGTCCACGCCTACCCCCCGAACACTCCCGTGCATGCACGAGACATCCTGGAGTCCGTGTCCGATTCCGAGTCCGCACAACAAAAATTAACTTGCATCCTTGTTGGATTTAATCCTTTTTCCTTCTAGGAAAATACTTCCACATGGCACAAACTTGTGCCCCACTACACCTCATGTGCACACCTTAACACAAGCAATGCATTATATTGAGATACTCACTGTAACGCCCCAGTCCCAAAATACGTAGGACCAAGTACGTAGACATGCCAGCTGTATACATACGAAATATATGGACCTCGTATGTATACATAAGCTGTAAAATGTAGTAATCCAAGACAACTAAATCTCATCCACAATGAAAGGAATAATAATATAGAAATCAACTTAAATATTTATGATACAATCGTTGGGCGGAGACAAAGTCCACTACCAACTAATTTAAATAGAGAAGAAATATACAAAGAAAGTGATTGGTCGAGCGAAGCAATGACAAGTCCAAAAGCAGTCATCACGAAGGAAGGAATGGCCTTAGCTAGAGCACCTGCAGAAAACATGAATACACACCTGGGGAAAAACTAGGTCCTCAGAGGGACGTAACAAGACACATAATATCATGCCGATAAACTGAATAAGTAAGCTCAACAGAAAAGTATGCATGAGTAAAGGGTCCTAACCATTCTATGTGATATGCATTTTGAGGACAACGTTCTACGCAGGGGCTGTAACGGATTCACGCAAGCAAGTAATAGAAAGTGGCCAGCAAGTAGCGCTCATCCGAGACGCTATCGACCTGGGCAGAAGGTAGTGCTCATGAGAGTAACCTTCGGCCCAAAATGTGTGTAAAAATAAATGTAGCCCCTACGCTAATAACTGTCCCCCTCCCCCCAATGATACTATACATGTGTCGACTCCACGACACTGTTTAATCCTTAATAACTGCCAAAGTCTTCTACACAATTTATTCGCAGTTATATTCTAACGCATGCGCACGGGGGATCAGCCCACACGCAAGTGACCTCTATATGATACTCATAACTCTCACACACAACTCGTGTACAATCGTGATAAGTCAATGAGACACACTAAATTTGACGGTAGTTCCTTAACTCTAAGCCAATTGTATAAAATATAGTAATTTGCATTTACATATAATTTAAAAAGAAAACAACTAAAACATGCATAATATTGAGCAGAAAATTTAAACAGTAAAGGCAAGGTGTCTTGCCTGAGGTTATGTGCAAAAGAGAATAATCCAGTAGCTCGAATAGACCAATAGATGAAGCAAGAAAAGCCAAATGCCGCAAATGACTCCGGATGCTGCAACAAACATCACGAACGAGTTTGGAATATAAGATATACCTAGGAAACGCCTGTCCAAAAGTTAAATTCTGGAACAGGAGCAAAATCGTAATTTTGGGTCAAAACGATGTCCGCCGTTGGATCCGCTTTGCACCAAAAATGCGTGCCAATATCTACGGTCTCTAAAGTCGTCAAACTATATGTCTACAGATTTGTTTTGATGAGACAAACCCAAGGGTATGTCCAATTTTGGATTGCGGTGGGCTGTGCACAAAATCGTCCGTTGAGTAGGTTTGTGGGCCCGCCAAAATAGCGTTCCGATCAACGGTCTCAGAATCGGACCAAACTTGGCTCACAGGATCAGAAAAATATTTCGAGTCCAATGGCGCAAGTTTTATCGTGATATGATGAGTGTGCACAAAGTTGTGACTTAATTTACAAAGGATCGATACGGGTATCTCGACGGATACACACTGATTTCGTCGCACACATGCAACAAAATCGAGTTCCGTCAGTTCCCACACGTCGACAACATCCATATGCGCCTTTCGATGCGTATAGTGTGCGACCACGTCGCCCGGTTTGTCGGGGCGCACGCCGTATCGGGTGTTTTTTTTCCACTTTTTGAAAACAGAATTTACAATTTTTTGGAAAACTTTAACAACGTGTAACTTTCTACATACTAATTGAAAGTGAATCCAAAGGTGCGTTACAATCTCGGTTATGTTGTCCTTGACTGTCTTCAATTAGTTTTTATGAAAGTTTGATGGACAGCGAGAAAAAGTGGCCGACAAGTTGGTGTTTCAAAACAGTTTTTAATATTCAGAAAAGTGGATTTTTCTCCACTTCGTCTCGATTTTCGAGCAAGTTGGATGGCCATGTCGAAATCCCCCTGGGGGATCTCGAAGAGGGTCATGTGGGCTTCCTACACGAATTTACGGATCGAAAAACGGACTAGAATCGAGGGAGAAATCAAACGGGAAAGTGGGATACCTTAAAGTGGGAATCTGTTGTTGTTATTGATGGTTCCTTTGTCTTCTTCGCGAGCACGGCTTCGCCATGGTGCGTCCGGGCTTCGCCGTGGAGTGGGGAGGAGGAAGGAGGAGAGGAAGGAGGTGATTTTTTTTTTTAGGGTTTATATATATATATATATATATATATATATATACATATATATATATATATACATATATATATATATATATATATATATATGTGTGTGTGTGTGTGTGTGGTGTTAAGAGTATGGAGGGGGTCGCCTATAATTGCTGTTGCTTATATATTGGGGTGTGGGTTTACTTGAAAAAAAGTACTGCGTGGGCTCCCTCCCTCCTAACGCAGCATGGCTGCAACCAAGTTGTGGTGGTCGGCCTCCATTGAGTGGTGGGGCCGACCACCAATGTCTTTGCTTGCTTATTTTTTTTTTTTTACTATTCTTCACTACCTATATATATATATTTATATATATATATTATATGTAGCAAAGGCATGAACCTGTGTAGTTGGCGTTGGTGGTGGGGGTCAGCCCCACCACTTTTTTTTTTAAAAAAAAAAAAAACTTTCCTTTTCTTTCTTTACTTTTAAAATATAATATATATATCTATATATATACATATCCATAAATACACCAAAAATTTATTTAAAATTTAAATACCATTTAAAATTCAACTATTCAATTATTTAATATATTTGAGCATATCTACATATATATATAAATTCAATCCTTAATAAATCAACTAAAAGTAATAATGACATTTAAATAGGAAAACATGTTTATTAAATCTCCACAAAATAACTTAAATTATAATAAAATAATAATCGTCCCAATAGGTGAACTTTACCGCTCACCCATGTATGGGTCCAAAAAATTGTATCATCTTGTAAAATATTATTTTATTAATAAAACATAAATTTTGTATCAAAAGCCAATAAATATTCAATCAAGTCTCAAAATTATTTAAAATATTGTACACACATGAAATGTTCCTACATGGCCATCTTAGTCACCCCACATGCTCACATGGGCTTAAAATTTGTTCAGGCCCTGTTCGGACTGAATTGGCCAAACCGGGTCATCAAAAAAATAAAAATAAATAAAACCATAAATTGTATAAATTCATTTTAAGTCTAATAAAATATTACAAAATAGGGGTTTTACATCCTACCCAACTTACAAGAATTTCGTCCTCGAAATTTAGGATTAATTGGGTAGATAGGGTTGAGGGATAGGAAGAGTTCGTCAATACCAAAATGCAATTAAATTTTGGAGGAGGCGATAAAACGGCGTTCAACACCACCATGCAGTAGAAAATTTGTGGAGTCGATATATACAAAATATATCATGGTTATGGAATTGAATAAGGATCGCTAGTGACGGTAACAAACTTTTGAATATCCAATTTAGAAGAATAGTAAGGAAATGAGTAGACCAAAGAAAATAAATTAGACATTTGGGAGATGTGGTTCCTAAAGAGAAACTGGAGACTAATCGTCTCGATTGAGAGTTTGATTTAAGTGAATGATTAGAATCATTCTCGAGTGCTCAAGAACATTTGGAAGGGCACGATAATAATTCTAGGGTTGAGGAATGAGAAGTAGTTAAAGGCGAGGATATAGCCACATGAGTCGGTCGGTGGCTATCTACATTTCGTGTATATAAAACTGATAAGGCAACTAAAGGTGATACTTTGAGTCTATCTTAGCAAGTACAGTGCCTTGTCTTTTCAAAATAAGTAAAAGACAAGAACAACAAAGGTTTCAAATGCGGTATTATATATTGAGTACGAATTGTGGGGTTCATAGGCGGCGAAAATAATTCAAAAGAGAATTGCCAAGGCTGTCGCGGAAGAGACCCTAAGGCAGGTTTAACTATGTCTCCATCCGCATAGAATAAGATATGATAAACGAACCAAAGTGCAATAGGTTGATCAGACCATCATGCACCAGTTCTGATTAGACAATATGTTAGTGGGTGCACCCAATAAAATATGTCATGATCAAGCTTGATAATGAAATAAGCTTGTAAAACTGGTCAAAATATGAGCAAGGGAGGTACTGATGAAGGAAATTTAATTAGTCCAAGATCCTTTAAAATCAAGTCTTGCTCGAAGTATGGGCCTACACGGTTGTCCTAGTATTTCTTCATTTATGGCTTGGCAGACTAGATAAGGTAGGGTCCTCTAAATTTTTATAGTCTAAGTGAACTCATCAACACGATTCATAAGGGCAAGGAATCGTGAGGTGGTGAGGTATTCTACCCAACTTACAAAAGTTAAACTAGTAGTGTGATGGGACAATGGGTCAAGCAATCAAGATAAGTACAATTTAAGCATTTAAGGAATTAAGTATAACAGAATCATATATCGGTCGAAAGAATTGAGTCGAGATGGAAATACAGTCACATAGCTGGGGAGATGACTAACAGCACTTGTGTATATACTACTATCATGGTCATGGGTGTCATGGCAATTAATGTGGAATACTCAGTAGAGTTATCTTGGGGCCTACCATTAAAATTTAACTCAAGTATCCTCCAAAAATTCTAAAATTAAAATTTCAAAAATATACCACCAAAATTTGTATTCACTCCAAGCTGTTCAAATTCATCACAAAATTTTTTTATCACTCTCATAAATATCAAAGCAAAATTTTATCACGTTACTACTAACCTTTTCCAAATTAACGTTTAATTCTCAACTATTTAACTCATGAGTTCATAATTTACGAATCCATAAAATTTCACAATCAATCAAATTTTAACACTCTAAAATTTTCAAATAACTCATAATAAAACTCTTAGCATATTAAAGCAATCTCAAAAATTAAGCTCAATGCTCTCATAAATTTTAACTTATATTCATGCTAAGTTATTCCAACAAAATCACAACTTTTAAATGGTAACTTCATTTAATCAATCAAAATAACTTTCCATCACATCCTTCGAAATTATCAAAAAATTTAATATTAGCAATCCCTCATTAAACTAAATTTTCAAATAATCTTATCAGTCAAAATCTTTTATTTTTTCCAAAAATCTAAATAGATCTGTAAATCCTCACTCATAGGACACAATTTAAAATAAAGAAAAATTCTCAAAAATTGTTTCATAACTTTCAAATATTTAAACCAAAATTCGCCATCATTACTTCCACTTAAAATTTAAAATTTACTAAACACGAAAATCGTAAGTTGTACAACTCAAATTTAAATAATTCCTATGGCCATTTTTAAAAAAAGCTAAGATCATTCTCAATTCAAATTTATAACTGTTTGAAGGTGTATAACTATAATATATAATAATCATAAACATGAAAATCAAATAAATTTATATTTGTTCAAAGATGTATATCTATCACCCAAAACTCATAAATATCACAACTCGAAAAGTAAATCAATTTTTATACTTGTTCAAAGATGTATAGCTATAACCCCATAATTCATAAATATCAAAACTCAAAAATCAAATCAATTTCTTAAAACAAGGGTATAAAGATTCTAGCTATATATTTATATATATATTTTTCCTTCCTGCAGTATCAATCCTATGGTGTTTACTATTTAGAAATCTCAAGATAAAACTGTCCGTGGTAATATCCTACTTTACAAATGACTAATCATTAAATCACACAAAAAAGCCTTTTAACTCAATTAGAGTCTTGAATGTATTCCAATTGCAAATATAACCATTCTAGCCATATGTGTGACCTATGAGCATATACTAGTGTAGTCATCTTCCTAGTTAACACTAAGCACGAAAATAAGAATCAACGGTAGAGAGGAATCAAGCAAGATGCAACTCAAGGAAGTCAATCGAGAGTTCGGAATTTGAAGCCAAGGGAAGAGGTCAAGCTGTATGGATGAGATTTCTAGATTCTAATCCTATGTTGCAGGCTCACATCGGTACAGTAACGTAACCGAAGTGACAAACTCGACCTGCATGGGCCACCACAAAAACATGTAACGCCCCAGTCCCAAAATACGTAGGACCAAGTACGTAGACATGCCAGCTGTATACATACGAAATACATGGACCTCGTATGTATACATAAGCTGTAAAATGTAGTAATCCAAGACAACTAAATCTCATCCACAATGAAAGGAATAATAATATAGAAATCAACTTAAATATTTATGATACAATCGTTGGGCGGAGACAAAGTCCACTACCAACTAATTTAAATAGAGAAAAAATATACAAAGAAAGTGATTGGTCGAGCGAAGCAATGACAAGTCCAAAAGCAGTCATCACGAAGGAAGGAATGGCCTTAGCTAGAGCACCTGCAGAAAACATGAATACACACCTGGGGAAAAACTAGGTCCTCAGAGGGACGTAACAAGACACATAATATCATGCCGATAAACTGAATAAATAAGCTCAACAGAAAAGTATGCATGAGTAAAGGGTCCTAACCATTCTATGTGATATGCATTTTGAGAACAACGTTCTACGCAGGGGCTGTAACGGATTCACGCAAGCAAGTAATAGAAAGTGGCCAGCAAGTAGCGCTCATCCGAGACGCTATCGACCTGGGCAGAAGGTAGTGCTCATGAGAGTCACCCTCGGCCCAAAATGTGTGTAAAAATAAATATAGCCCCTACGCTAATAACTATCCCCTTCCCCCAATGATACTATACATGTGTCGACTTCACGACACTGTTTAATCCTTAATAACTGCCAAAGTCTTCTACACAATCTATTCGCAGTTATATTCTAACGCATGCGCAAGGGGGATCAGTCCACACGCAAGTGACCTCTATATGATACTCACAACTCTCACACACAACTCATGTACAATCGTGATAAGTCAATGAGACACACTAAATTTGACGGTAGTTCCTTAACTCTAAGCCAATTGTATAAAATATAGTAATTTGCATTTACATATAATTTAAAAAGGAAACAACTAAAACATACATAATATTGAGCAGGAAATTTAAACAGTAAAGGCAAGGTGTCTTGCCTGAGGTTATGTGCAAAAGAGAATAATCCAGTAGCTCGAATAGACCAATAGATGAAGCAAGAAAAGCCAAATGCCGCAGATGACTCCGGATGCTGCAACAAACATCACGAACGAGTTTGAAATATAAGATATACCTAAGAAATGCCTGTCCAAAAGTTAAATTCTGGAACAGGGGCAAAATCGTAATTTTGGATCAAAACGATGTCCGCCGTTGGACCCGCTTTGCACCGAAATGCGTGCCAATATCTACGGTCTCTAAAGTCGTCAAACTATATGTCTACTGATTTGTTTTGATGAGACGAACCCAACGGTATGTCCAATTTTGGATTGCGGTGGGCTGTGCACAAAATCGCCCGTTGAGTGGGTTTGTGGGCCCGCCAAAATAGCGTTCCGATCAACGGTCTCAGAATCGGACCAAACTTGGCTCACAGGATCAGAAAAATATTTCGAGTCCAATGGCGCAAGTTTCATCGTGATATGATGAGTGTGCACAAAGTTGTGACTTAATTTGCAAAGGATCGATACGGGGTATCTCGACGGATACGCACTGATTTCGTCGCACACATGCAACGAAATCGAGTTCCGTCAGTTCCCACACGTCGACAACATCCATATGCGCCTTTCGATGCGTATAGTGTGCGACCACGTCGCCCGGTTTGTCGGGGCGCACGCCGTATCGGGTGTTTTTTCCACTTTTTGAAAACAGAATTTACAATTTTTTGGAAAACTTTAACAACGTGTAACTTTCTACATACTAATTGAAAAGTGAATCCAAAAGGTGCGTTACAATCTCGGTTATGTTGTCCTTGACTGTCTTCAATTAGTTTTTATGAAAGTTTGATGGACAGCGAGAAAAGTGGCCGACAAGTTGGTGTTTCAAAACAGTTTTTAATATTCAGAAAAGTGGATTTTTCTCCAACTTCGTCTCGATTTTTCGAGCAAGTTGGATGGCCATGTCGAAATCCCCCTGGGGGATCTCGAAGAGGGTCATGTGGGCTTCCTACACGAATTTACGGATCGAAAAACGGACTAGAATCGAGGGAGAAATCAAACGGAAAAGTGGGATACCTTAAAGTGGGAATCTGTTGTTGTTGTTGATGGTTCCTTTGTCTTCTTCGCGAGCACGGCTTCGCCATGGTGCGTCCGGGCTTCGCCGTGGAGTGGGGAGGAGGAAGGAGGAGAGGAAGGAGGTGATTTTTTTTTTAGGGGTTTATATATATATATATATATATATATATATATATGTGTGTGTGTGTGTGTGTGTGTGTGTTAAGAGTATGGAGGGGGTCGGCCTATAATTGCTGTTGCTTATATATTGGGGTGTGGGTTTACTTGAAAAAAAAGTACTGCGTGGGCTCCCTCCCTCCTAACGCAGCATGGCTGCAACCAAGTTGTGGTGGTCGGCCTCCATTGAGTGGTGGGGCCGACCACCAATGTCTTTGCATGCTTATTATTATTTTTTTACTATTCTTCACTACCTATATATATATTTATATATATATTATATGTATATATGCATGGCAAAGGCATGAACCTGTGTAGTTGGCGTTGGTGGTGGGGGTCAGCCCCACCACTTTTTTTTAAAAAAAAAAAAAACTTTCCTTTTCTTTTCTTTACTTTTAAAATATATTATATATATCTATATATATATACATATCCATAAATACACCAAAAATTTATTTAAAATTTAAATACCATTTAAAATTCAACTATTCAATTATTTAATATATTTGAGCATATCTACATATATATATAAATTCAATCCTTAATAAATCAACTAAAAGTAATAATGACATTTAAATAGGAAAACATGTTTATTAAATCTCCACAAAATAACTTAAATTATAATAAAATAATAATCGTCCCAATAGGTGAACTTTACCGCTCACCCATGTATGGGTCCAAAAAATTGTATCATCTTGTAAAATATTATTTTATTAATAAAACATAAATTTTGTATCAAAAGCCAATAAATATTCAATCAAGTCTCAAAATTATTTAAAATATTTGCACACACATGAAATGTTCCTACATGGCCATCTTAGTCACCCCACATGCTCACATGGGCTTAAAATTTGTTTAGGCCCTGTTCGGACTGAATTGGCCAAACCGGGTCATCAAAAAAAATAAAAATAAATAAAACCATAAATTGTATAAATTCATTTTTAAGTCTAATAAAATATTACAAAATAGGGGTTTTACACTCACCATATGGTGTAGCCGATGTAGGACTATCTTTTCTAGTCCAAAGGCAAAAACACCAACAATCTCCCACATATCTCAATATATGGGTTGAGCGTTCCCCACAGTGACTGCCCATCATGCATTAGGAGAGATGTCGCTACGACTTGAATCTTTCCGCATAGGTTAAATAACAGCATGATACAAGAATGGACTAAGCCTTGAATTCTGCACCATAACTGCAATTCTTCCTACTCACATAATGACATCAACTGTGCTTCTGGCTGCAAATTGAAGGCCCTGTGCCAGCCTGGTTTCAGTGTATAATTTTGGGCGTCTACAAGTTTACCCTCAAGAGACGACCTGATATCTCTTTCCATACACTATAGGTGAGTTCTTTATTAAAGAGATATGGCATGAAGCCTTGCGTTTCCTTGCGGTGCTACGCCGCTATGACATGGCCTGAAGCCGAGGCATTACCCCTACCTGGGAACCTCATCGTAGTGTCATACTACTGTAGCATGAGGTCACAAGCCTCTTTGTAGTGCCAAACTACCCAGCATGAAGCCTAAGGCTTCCTTGCGGTGTTACGCCGCAACGACATGGCTTGCAATGCCGAGGCTTTACCCCTACCTGGGTACCTCATCGTGGTGTCGTGCCACTGTAACATGGGGTCATCCTCCCCTTTGTAGTGCTGTCTACAACTCTTTAATTACGTCATACAGCATTAGGCTACCTGCCTATTTGCGGTGCTATGCCGCTATGACTTGGCTTACAAAGCCGAGGCATTACCCCTACCTGGGAACCTCATGGTGGGGTCACCTCACTGTAGCATGGAGTTTCACTCCTTGTAGTGCTGCTCTACCGTACTTCCTGTAAAGCACACCAGGCATTCACTCTGCCTGAGAACTCATTAAGGCGTTTAAGCCAACCTTCCACAGGATCTGTTTTTTCCACAGAAAATACATAGTAGACAACAGTGGTTATGGGTCCGTATCCGTTCCATGTTCCAGAGAACAAGTACCCACTGTTACCTGATAGTTTCCCAGTCAGTGATCCTCCTTTGAACCAAAAGTTAGATGCCTAGTAGATTTCTCTTTGAACTAATAGCATAAAACTTTATGGTAGGATTACAAAAACACACTATCAGAATGCCTTCAAACCCATTTTACAAGCTGTGTCATCGACCAGCTGGCGCTTGAGGCCCTTGGTGAACGAATCCGCCAGGTTCTCCTGACTCCGAACATCAATCACTGCAATAACACCTCTCTTGATAAGATCGTGTACTGCTCTGTGCTTCAACCGCACCGTTCTCTTCTTTCCATTGAAGAGTTCATTTGATGCCACTGCTGCTGCCGCCTGGTTGTCACAGTATATCGGTATTACCGGTATCTGAGCCCCAACCACCGGAAGATCATACATGAGCTCCCGAAGCCACTCTGCTTCATCTGCAGCAGCATCTAATGTAAAGAATTCAGATTCCATAGAGGAGCGAGATAACATAGTATGCTTCTTCGACTTCCACGATATAGCAGCTCCGCCCATGGCGAATACGAATCCACCTGTGGAATACTCGCTCTCCATATCTGAACACCAGCTAGCATCACTGAAGCCTTCCACTACTGACGGATCTCCGCTGTCGAAAAGTGCATATGTCTGAGTTTTTTTGAGATATCTCATAATACGCTTCACAGCTTTCCAGTGCTCAACGCCTGGATTGCTAGTGAACCGACTCAGCATTCCCACAGCAAAAGCTATGTCAGGCCTTGTGGCAGTAGTAGCGTACATCAAGCTTTCGATGACGCTAGCGTACTCCAACTGCCTGACACTTTCCCTCGAATTAGGCTCCAGCTTCTGATCACTCCGGTACGGTGTATCAATTATGGGAAGATCTTGATACCCGTAGCAAGTGAGTATCTTCTCAATATAATGAGATTGTGACAGCGCTATTCCAGTGCCTGTCCGGATGATCTTGAGCCCCAAGATTACGTCGGCATCCCCCAAGTCCTTCATACTGAACTTGGTCGAGAGGAATTTCTTTGTCTCTGTGACACAACTTAAATCCGTACCTAGGATTAGCATGTCGTCCACGTAAAGACAAACGATTACTCCTCTTCCGTCAGCAAACTTCGTATAGACACACTTGTCTGTTTCACTGACCCTGTAGCCATTCGACCTTATCACCTTGTCAAACTTCTCATGCCACATTTTGGGAGCTTGTTTCAAACCATACAGAGACTTCATCAACTTGCAGACTTTGTCTTCCAGGCCTCTGACGACAAAACCTTCTGGTTGTTGCATGTAGATCTCTTCGGTCAGCTCGCCATTAAGGAATGCCGTTTTCACATCCATCTGATGTATCACCAGCTTGTGCATTACTGCTAGAGCAATTAACAATCTGATGGTTGTCATCCGAGCTAATGGAGCATAAGTGTCAAAGTAGTCGATCCCCTGCTTCTGAGCAAACCCCTTGGCCACTAGCCTAGCCTAGAACTTGTCAATGGTTCCATCTGCTTTCATCTTCTTCTTGAAGATCCATTTGCATCCGATGGGTCTTGCTCCTTCTGGCAGGTCAACCAATACCCATGTGTTGTTGGAGGTGATTGAGTCAATCTCGTTGTCTATCACCTCCTTCCAGAATACAACATCTCTGGTCTTCATCGCCTCATCATAGGTAAGCGGATCTGCTTCTATATGATAGGTGACAAAGTCATCTCCGAAGTCTTTCGGCCTCCTCGTTCGCTTAGTTGACGGCTCAGCGAGTTCTGGTTCAGCTGGTGTCTCCTTGACGACAGCTTCATCTTGGACTACTGGTTCATTAAAGACTTCTGTTTGCTTTGTACCCTCATCATTCTCCGGAAGATCTGCGAGAACAATATTCTTGTGTTTTGCAAACTTGTCTTCAAAGTATTCAGCATCGCGAGATTCGATGATATGGTTTGACTCGATATCAAGGAATCTCCGAGCATCACTCTTCTCGGCATACCCCAAGAAGATCGCCTTCGTAGTCCTTGTCTCCAGCTTCTGAATTTTCAGATTCGGGAGCTTCACATAAGCCAGACACCCCCACACTCGAATGACATTCAAGTTAGGTCTGACTTTGAACCAGAGTTCATGAGGAGTTATGTCTGAAGTTGCATATGGCACTCTGTTTAGAATGAACGTTGCCGTTAGTGCAGCTTCTCTCCAGTAGCACTTTGGAAGACCCGCAGTCAACAGCATGGAGTTCATCATCTCTGTCAACGTTCTGTTCTTCCTTTCTACTACTCCGTTGGATTGAGGAGAGTACGGAGCCGTTGTCTCATTGATGATTACATGTTCTTTGCAGAATGATAAGAATTCATGAGACCGATACTCCCCGCCTCGATCACTCCTTAACCTCTTGAGTTGTTGTCCAGTTTGCCGCTCAGCCTCGGCCCTGAACTCCTTGAACTTCTCGAATGCTTCGTCTTTAGACTTGAGCAAGTAGACGAAAGCATACTTTGAGAAGTCATCGATGAAAGTAATGAAATACTTCATCCCGGCCTTTGTAGAGAATTGTTTGAAGTCACAGATATCTGAGTGAACCAACTCCAGAAGATCTGTGCTTCGATGGACCCTGTAAAAGGGTTTCCTTGTGATCTTCGTCTGAGCACATACTTCGCATTTCTCTACCTTACCCCCACACTTGGAGATAAGTCCTAGACTAGACATTCTGTAAATCCTTTTACAAGGAACATGTCCTAGCCTATTATGCCACAACTCAAGAGAATAATCAGAAAAAGTGATTGCATTTATATTATCATGCTGGGTTATAACAAGCTGAATCTTGTACATTCCTTCAGTTTGGAAAGCTTTCCCGAAGAATGTACCCTTCTTGGACATCACCAACTGGCCAGCATTGATGTCCATCCTCAAGCCTGCGTTGCAGAGAAGACTTCCAGAGATCAGGTTCTTAGCAATTACTGGAACATGCTTCACACCTTGAAGCGTCAGAGTGTTCCCCGATGTGAGTTTCAGCTCCACCGTCCCGATCTCCAGTACTTCAGCTTGTGCCTGGTTTGCCATTATGACCTTCTCTGAAGTTGGCTCATAAGAGATGAACCAGTCCTTGTCTGAACAGACATGGCAGGTCGTACCAGTGTCTATCCACCAGTCCAAGTCATCCCCCACAGTTGCAACCTGTGCTATCATGGCAACTAGATTAGTAATCATAGAAACCTTACTAGGCTCACCTTGTTCTTTGGGCTTGGACTTGCATTCGGATTTGTAGTGGCCCTTCTTGCCACAATTGAAGCAAGTCACATGGGACTTGGACTTCTGCTGCTTAAAACCAGGACCCTTCACTTTCAGATTCGTGAAGTCCTTCTTTTTGCGATGAGAAGCAGCCTGCTTCCCCTGGTATTCTCTGGTTTGGACCAGATTTGCCTTCGCCAGTTGCTTGGACAGAGTATCCATCTTCTGTTGAGAGCGTATCTCGTCCTAAACATGGATCTCTTGCAAGAAATCTTCCAAGCTAATTTCCATCTTCTTTCGATGCATCCTTGCATAGAAGTTGCTCCATCCTGCAGGAAGTTTTACGACGATCCCTCCAATGACAAACTTGTCGACGAGGGGCATGTTCTCGTCTTCTAGTTTCTGACGCAACTTCAGAAACTCCTTCACTTGGGGCAGCATCGACTTCTCGTCTTCGAAGGTCCACTTATGGTATTTTTCTACCATGAAGATCTTGGACCGGTTCTCGTCATCTTCATAGAGCTTTCCCAAGGAGTCCCATATCTCTTTGGCAGATGTCTTCTTGGAGTAGGACTCTGCCAGAGAGTCTTCCATGGAATTGAGTATCAGTAGTTTACATATACTGTTTTCTCTCTTCCACTTCGCTTGCTTGGTTGTAGCAGCGGCCACAGCCGCAGCAGATCCAGTGGTTGGAACGATCGGTTCTTCTTCTGACAGCACGTGATCAACATCCACGAGTTGAAGATTTAAAGTGACCTTTCGTTTCCATATCTGGAAGTGTTCGCCATCGAATTTCTCCAACTTATTAAAGCCGGTATCGATGAGCGAAGCACGAGAATTATCCATCTTCTCAATAAAGCTTTGAGATTGTTAGTGCCGAGGCACAATTTTCGATAGAAAATTCTGAAACTGAAACAATTGTAAAGACAACGTTTCAAATGCAACACCTTAAAGAAGATGTGCAACAGAGATCCTGGAGGATTCTGAATTACGAGGATCTAAAAAGATTCTACGTAATACACAAAAAATCTAAAGAGACTTTTGTGCAAGCGACTATCGGCAGTAGTTCTAGTCCAAAGGCAAAAACACCAACAGAAGGAGGGAGAAGACATGGTGGGTATAGGATTTTATGTGGGGAGAATCTCGTCGTCGCGCTATCTAAATAGGAGTTGGTCGTCGTTTGTATGCACATGGCCTGCGCGTTGCAGGTGGCAGAGCATTGCAACGCTCGCAGGAAAGATTCGGAAGACGAAGCACAGTTGTTAGCTGTTAGATTTGAAATATAGGGTGTGGGTTGAGTTTACGAGTTTTGGGTTTTTGAAATAGCACCCGCCCGACGAGCTGAAGACTCAGTAGGCAGAGTGTTAGAAAGAAGGGAGTTGGGGGTATCGGGTTGGGTTTGGTATCAACCCGAATTACCAGGGAACTATCCAAGAAGGGATATCTAGGCTTGGACCCAAGTAATAGGCTGGAATTAATTAAGAGAAATTTCTAAACACACTTGGTTGGTTAATAATTATATTAAGCCTACCTTATTAAAGAAATTAAATAATCACTGTTTCTAAGGTAAAAATATCAATATTTGCTGAAACTTCTTCAATAACCAAATATCACCAGTTATGCTGTTAATTAAAAATAAATGAGATATATGATGATAATACTAATAATAATAGCTGACTATAATAGGCAAAGTAAATTTTCAAAGTGCTAAATTTGGCAACAAATATATAAAATAAATTATAATATATAAAAATTAAAATAGGGGGCTTCTATCATTTCTGCCTTAGGATTTTGTCCCCGAAATTAAAAAGAAAATGAAGGCACAATTAGGAAAAAGGAGAAATTGAGATATTGAGAGTATTCGAAAAACAGTACGTAAATTCGTACCTCGATCTTCGAACAAGTGGGGGAAATTGGTGTGGATTTTTTTGGGTGTGTCATGAGTGGCCACATGGATTTGGATTGGATGTTGGGTTTGATTGGGTTAGGTTTGGGCCTGATTCGATCATGACTACAAATTAAGTCATTTATGATCATTGATGAAATAATAGCATGTGGGAGCTCAATTAGATGGACACAAGTGGTATGTGCGTAGTAGACTCAAAATAGGTCAAAATCGTATATTGAGTCAATTAGGCTGGATCGATGTCGAGCCCCGAGATTTATTTGGAAGTTAGGTCAAGTTTTACGGTAGATGGTCAAATGGCCTAAATTGACCAGAAAGTTGTGCGATACAAATAGAATGCAAGGGAACAAGTTTGTGTGGGATATGATATATCAAAATGAAGATAATCTCGTCTACTATAAAACTCATAAAGAAAGTTCCGAGAGATGGACATATCTGACGCTCCAAAAATCAAAGTCACAAAAAAGTAAAATTAATGATCTAAACTAATTATAATAAATTATCTATTGAAAATAATTCATTTAAAAATTTTAAAAGAAGCCCTAAAATTTAGGAGGCTCACATAAACCGACATTAAGTAGATATATTGAATCATACAGCATACAATTTAGTGATCTTTCTATCCTTGCCTTAGGATCAGTTCATGGCATATCAAAAGCAGTAAAGCATATTATCATGGAAAGCATGTTATGTTTGATTTATACAAGCAAATAGGCAAGCAACATATAGTGCAACTTCTTACCAACATCGACGCACTCGTCCTTGTACCGACGCAAGGGGAATACTCCTACTGTAGTGCCCCGTCCAACTCAGTCAATCGGAGAAATCAGAACGTCGACGGCATTCGAACTTAGCCTTGCAATGGTGACTCGAAGGTCTGCTCGGTCGAGGCGACTCCTTGCTCAGGTAGGGTAGTTTCGGTAAACTCGTCTCATCTTAGCCTTCACATAATAAATCGCATATTTTCAACTTGCATAAGTAGGCTTGATAATAAAAGAGACGAATCCACATAGATAAGGAAATAATCCAGACGGGTCGAATTGAGTTAGAATATGGAAAGGTCCAACGGTCGGCTACACGACGTGCTTTAAAAATGACACTCGATCCTTCGCCCCGTGGCTTGGGAGAAGAAAAGTTGGTCTTCGCCACAAGCTAAGAGTTAGCCTAAGTCATAGGCGTCGCCCGCATAAACACTTCATAAAGCATGTACGGTCCCATCGTCCAAGGCTTGACGCAGCCTTTGCTCGTCAAGTTGATGTACGATTAAGTTAGGCTAAGTGATTCTAGGCGATCAAAGGAATTTTAAGCATTGTCCCACATTTTCTACGGTTGTCGATATTACTTGGTTTCACGATCATATAGAGTATGACTTGGGCGGTGGTGTCACATAGAGTTCAAGTTGGTTTAAGGCACGATATCACAGACTTAGTGTTTTTAAGGCACATGCCATCGTTGATTTAATTGAGTTAGAAGGAGGGCTTTCAAATAGTCGTTCCTAAGTCGAATGAAATGATAGGACAAGAAGGAAGAATGCTCGCGACCATGGGTCGTCGAGGCGGTCTCAGATGTGAGAAGTATTGAACTTGGCCTTGGAAGAGATGGTAACACTAGACGTAGAATGACTGTGTGAGGCGTCAGTTCGAGTCGAGTCATACATGGTCATTGGACAACTTGTACAAGGTGAGTTATGTTTCTCGAACGGCGACCCAGGCGACAACGTGACCGTTTCGATAGAGAAAAATTAGCAGTGCTGGATGACCACACGGGTTAGGCGGGGACTTACAGCGGAGCTTGCTACTCACGCTGGCAAGGGGCATCCGTCTAACAAATACTATGGTGTCCAAGATAGCGCTGGGTGCTAGTGACTAGTTCATATAGATGAGTCGGCATGGGCGGCGATCCGCGTGTATGCCTTTGGATTGAGTCAAGTATGGTGTGCACTATATCAATGAGTCGGGTTGAATGCGTGCACGATCGGAAGACAATGTTTGGGCCTAAGCTTTGGCTGCAATGAAGACACTGTGCTTCGACTTGAGATATAGCATCAAGTCTTAAGTTGTCGGCATATAAGTTGCATAAGTTAGATTTGAGTCATCTTGAGTTTAAGTCAGGAAACGCCGCAAGGCAAAGTCGGTCGAGTGACACTTAGTCCACAAGTCTTGGTTGGGTCAGTTGGTGATTAAAGTAGCAAGGGCCGCGAGGAGGCAATATGGTTAAGTCACACTGAGTTTGTGAGGTACGACACGATGGACTTGTAGCACGGTCACGTAGAAATTGGGTGCTATCGTGTAGTCACGTCTCTGATTATATGTCGAAAGACAAGCACGACCTGATAGGTCAACGTTGTTGTTACAAGCACGAAATGGTCTAGAGACACAAAATAGGCTAAGGCGTCTGAAAACTGATCCTAAGACAAGAGTAGAAAGACAATCATAAAAGGACTATATTACACAAAAGAAAATGAACGTGTCAGTTTTGTATGGGTGGGCGTGGAGCTCATTCCACCAGTACAGTTGAGTACTGACACCCACATAGTTTTCATGTGCAGGCACAGGTAGAAGCTCGTGGCGCAGAGCTCGCTTGGATGCGTCAAGGCATGGAGTTTCCTGGGCATTTCGAGTCGTGAAGCCGCGTGGAGTGAGGACTTATACGGGACATAATGTATGGACATCGCCTCTCCGAAGCATCCGTTGGTTCAAGACTTGTATTGAGAGATGAGAGAGAGCTGAGTGACTTGTAATGTAAGAAGAGTGAGCTTGAGTGACTTGTAATCTTGGCCTTGCGCTCCATTGTAATCCTTGTTTCAATATCAATAAAGAGCATCTTTTAAATGACTTGTGTTTTGTTCTAATATTTTCGCTAGCAAATTCAATGCCTCTGCTTGGGACTTCTGTACGATGACTCCGTCGTAGCCGCTGTAATCAGCCGTTATGGAACCCACCTTGCACGAGCACAATCTAGGCTCGTGCGGTATCATGCCTTAGCAAGGACGATCGCTCCTACGGGAGCGGGGTATGACACCTACCATCTTTCCCTATCATGTTATTAGGGTTGGCAATGGGGCGGGTAGGGGTCGGGGACCATATCCTCCATCCCCATCCCCGAGTAGTGTTTAAATCCCCATCACCATCCTCATTCCTCGTCGGGTTTTATTTTTTACCCCCATCTCCATCCCCGTTAAACAATGTATTCCCCGTCTCCATCCCCGTCCCCGTCCCGTTTGCACTTTCGGGGCCGAATTTTCTCATCTCCGTCTCTTGTTCGATTAATAAATTTTCATGTACATTATATAAGTTTAAAAAATTATTTTCATTCAAAAAAACTACATGGCATATTAATAATGGTTTTCATAAAATAAATATATATATATTACTAGTTAGATCAAGAGAACATACCATTTCCAAAGGGTTGTACATATGGATATGGATATAAGTAATCGGGGTTGGGGATTTATCGGGGCGGAGAGTACTGTACCCATACCCGTCCCCGAATCTGATCAGAGATTTTTTTTATCCCCATCCCCGTCCTCATCCCTATTTTTAAATCTCCAAACTCGTCCCCATCGAGTAAAAAAATTGGGTCCCCGTCGGGTTCGGGGGGATATTGCCATCCCTACATGTTATAAGTGATCTCTATGAAAAATCTCTGTGTGCCTGCACTTTTGGTCCACCGTTCCTTAACTATATGAAGGTCGTTGGCATATCTACGCCAGAATAAAACTCTATCATATTTCTCTTTTCTTTTATCAAATTGGATAACCCAGCGTCCTTCCCGTATGAGTTGCTGGCCCAATATCCAAAGGACGCCGAGCTTACCATAAATTATGGCTTATCACATCAGAAGTAGATCGTAAGTCATGCCCAAAAGATGCGTTCCAACAATGATTAACATCCCTCCTAAGTCGAATGGTCCCAGTGCCCCAACATTTAACTCGTTCGAGGGAAAATACCACACCCTTGTACGAGTAATATCTTAAGTCCATTCGACCATACAACGTGCGTCAAACTCATACAACCAAACATAGTCCTGAGTCCGAAACTCAGACTTCACGTCGTCTTGTATTTCTCTTTCCTTCAATGTTCTCACACTTTCTATGTTCTCACATTCTTTGTATGATTTTATTCTTCGTTTTAATGTTCTATGGCACCATACCCCAATTCAATATTTGTCAAACGAACGACTCGAAGGTCCCGAACATTCCGAGGCACCATGCCATATTCGGCAATTCCGTCATATTCATGTCACAACTGTTCTCTTCACAATGAAGCCATCTTTTAGGATTCTCGTGCACGTACGCACGCTTTGACATAATTTTTCTCTATTCTTCGAGTCGTGCATGGCGATGCATGCCTCGATACCGTATTTTTATGTTCTATGCCTTAGTGTTCAATGTTCATGGCTCGTGTACTAGGGCACTCGCCTCAATAGTCTTTCAATGTGCTAGCTTTCTAACTCATGCACGAAGGCACGAATAACTTTTGTACTGAGGCACTTGCCGATACAGTTATCCCATGTTCTTATGGCTTGCGCACCGAGGCGCTCGCCTTTGCGATGTTCAATATTTAATAGTGACTTGTACATTTGATGCACGTTTTGTTTCAATTGTTTTATCTAGTGTTCGACATGCACTATATTCATCTCTCGATCGAGCCACGCCCGTGGTCTCGATAGGTTAACTTAGCATACAACGATATATTTTACTTAGGCATGAAGGAGTAGGAAAGAAGGGTCAAAGTTCTCCCACCTTAAGTCGATACGCCTTATCGTTTTGCCGAGCCGATGCGGCTCGATTTCGTAACTTTGTTGTACGGCCAACTCTTCTGACTTATCCATTCGAGCACTTCGTTCTTCGTTGAATTATCCGACTGATTTGGCTTATCGTGCCTATGCCTCAGTCCGTCGTGAGGTCATGATTTGGTTTTGCGGACTCTGTTGCGAACAAGGCAAAATGTCGACGTCTTATATTTCAGTGTAAATATATAGCCTGCATACGAAACCAAGTAAAATTAATATTCATTCGCATCGGATTTGTGCGTTGCATCGATTTAATTTCTTAGAATCTTCGAACTGACTCAATGCTTTCCCTCGGGTCAACTTAACACTCGCATCGAACTTACTCAATGCATTCCTAGGGTCAACGTAGCTCTTTGCATCGATTCGCATCGATACATATTTTGGGTCAACGCAACTTTTCGAGTCAACGACTCATCGTAATGCACCGTACGGAGTGGGTCATTACAACAAGTTTCTCCACGATTAATTATATTAGTGATTAGACTTCTGCATTAAGCAAAGCACTTAATGCATTGTAGAAAACTGGAAAGGGCTTTTATTTACTTATTTCTATATGCTTCTACATGAATCAATGAAAAGATATGTAGAAACTAAAATAGGAACTTACTGTTGTTGTTTTTGGCCTTTAGCACTAGAAACATAGTCCCACATTGCCTAGGCCAAATGGTTGGTATCTCTTTATATAGCTTTGCTTGTTGAGAGATGAACATGTGGTTGTGGGGAGGCACATGGGTGCCATGTGGAGGTGTTTTTCTAGTGGGAAGGAGGCTAACTCAACAATTAAGCATTAATGCTTTTTGTCATGCTCTTGTAATTTATTCCATTGCAGCTAAGCCCCCTATAGCTAAGCCCCATAGGGGCTTAGCAACTCGAACTCGGACTCGGACTCGGACTCATGGGATCATGAGGCGTAATGTGGCACTTTGTTGGCACATTTTGCACTTACCACGTCAGTATCGTCGCAAGGCACATAGTGGGCTTATGTTGCCCTTGTTATGCGAGCCTCTACGCTGCCGATCGCACCCGTTCGTGCGAAACGTTCGTGCTACCATTCGTACGCAAGTTCGTACGATCAGTTGTCGTGCAGTGCATGCAGTGCGTGCTGTACAAATTTGGCATGGTGTGCGCGTTTGGTACGTATGGTATGTTTGGTACGGCATGCACATTTTCTTGAGTGTGCGCATTATCCGCTGTCGATGCAATTGGCGTAGTTAGCACAGATGGCGCTTATTTTGTGCCAATTGGCACAGTCGTGTCTGTGCACGATTAGAGTGGTTACTAAATGTTCGGGAGCAATTTTTCTACGTCCCAAACTTTTTACATACAGGGCGGTTGCTGTGCGTGCCTATATAAGTTATTCTTTTCTCTCTCATTCAGTACAGTTCATTCCAGACAATTCCTTATGAATTTTTAGAGAGCAGAGACGAGAGAAACAGTACGCCATTTTATGCCATCCGATGAGTCTTTGCGCTATCCGAGGAGTCAGAAGAGTAGAGTGTTCCATAAGTTCTTTTCTGAACTTGTTGGTTCTTGGAAACTGTTCGTATAGGGAGAATTTAGCTTTGAGCACCGGTGATCAGTCACCCCAGCAGGCTTTCTTTTCTTCTGTTCACTTTCCTTCTCTACTTATAATCTCGTTCTGAACGAGATTTTTTTCTGATCTAATCAAAAACTTTCTGTGGGATTTCGACATTATTTCTACGAAATCATTTGTGCCTTCCTCGAAGTGTTGCGTCTGATTTTGTCTCTCTGAATCCTTCGAATCTCAATTGTGCACCTTCTTCGAAGTGTTGCCAAATTTAGTTTTTCATCTTAAAATTAAGCCCTGGGAATAACAATCTCAAAGCTAAATTCCAAGATGGAAAACTCTCGTGCTGCTCTTATCAATTCTAACTTTAACAAGTTAGAGAAATTCGATAAAGAGCACTACCAAATCTGAAAGAGGAAGGTTAGCCTTAATCTTCAACTTGCGAATGTCGACCACGTGCTAACTGAGGTAGAACCAAAGGTTCCATAAACTGGTTCTGCAGCCACAATTACTACTGCTACTACCAAACAGACCAAATAAAGAAGAAAAAATAACCTCTGTAGGCTTCTAATAATGCTATGGAGGACT
Source organism: Iris pallida (assembly GCA_029216955.1). Taxonomy (NCBI): domain Eukaryota; kingdom Viridiplantae; phylum Streptophyta; class Magnoliopsida; order Asparagales; family Iridaceae; genus Iris; species Iris pallida. The sequence goes on from JANAVB010015785.1 coordinate 30,991, forward strand.
CCCTGGCAGAATCTTACTCTAAGAAGACCATTGCCAGAGAAATATGGGAGTCTTTGGAAAAATTATACGAAGATGATAAGAACAGGAGCAAGATATTTATCGTTGAAAAATATCATAAATGGCTTTTTGAAGACGAGAAAACGATGCTGCCTCAGGTGAAAGAATTCCTGAAGTTGCGTCAGAAATTAGAAGATGAGGGGATGCCCCTCAATGACAAGTTCACTGTTGGAGGGATCGTCTCCAAGCTTCCCGCTAGTTGGAGCAAATTCTATGCAAATATGCATAGAAAGAAATTAGAGATCAGTCTGGAAGATCTCCTGCAAGAAATCTATGTTGAGGACCGGATGAGGGCTCAACTGAAGGTGGACGCTTTGTCCAAACAGATGGCTAATGCCAATTTGGTCCACACGAGAGAATCCAAGGAAAAGAAGGTGGCTTCCCAGAACAAGAAGAAGGACCTCACAAATCTAAAAGTAAATGGGACTTCTTTAAAGCAACATAAGCCAAAGTCCCATGTGACTTGCTTCAAATGTGGCAAGAAGGACCACTACAAGAGTGAATACAAATCCAAGTCCAAGAAATTAGAGCAAGGTGAGCCTGGTAAGGTTACCATGGTTACTGATGTAATTGTTATGATTGCTCCGGTTACTGCGGTGGGAGCTGACTCTGATTGGTGGGTAGATACTGGTGCCACCTGCCATGTCTGCTCAAGTAAGGAATGGTTCACCACATACATACCAACTTCTGAAAGTGTTATGGTAGCAAACCAGGCACAAACTGAAGTACAAGGGATCGGGACGGTGTTGTTGAAGCTGACTTCAGGGAAGTCTCTGACGCTTCAAGACGTGAAGCATGTTCCTGCTATTGCGAAGAACCTGATCTCTGGAGGCCTACTCTGCAACGCAGGCCTAAGGATGGACATCAATGATGGCCAGATGGTGATGTCCATAAAAGGAACATACTTCGGGAAAGCGTTTTATATCGAAGGAATGTTTAAACTTCAGCTAGTAAATCAGTCTTGTCAAATTAATGCAATCGCTCATTCTGATTATACTCTTAAGTTGTGGCATAATAGACTAGGACATGTTCATTATAAAAGAATAAACAGAATATCTTGTCTAGGACTTATCTCCAAATGTGGGAGTAAGGTAGAGAAATGTGAAGTGTGTGCTCAGACGAAGATCACAAGGAAACCCTTTTTTCGTGTTAATCGAAGCACAAATCTTCTGGAGTTGGTACACTCTGATATCTGTGACTTCAAACAATTCTCTAGAAAAGTCAGGATGAAGTATTTTGTTATGACCCGTACCCTAGAGTAAGGGCACAAAAAGTGGTACGTACAGCCTACGCTGCAGTGTCGGCGGTAGAACACTGTCCTAGGTCTCAACATCTAACAATATAAGATACCTGTATAGTATATACACTCCGAGTGGAGGTGATAATACAGAATACAGTCTCAATCACAACTAAGACTGAAATACGATAAAATAGATAGATATGAAACGAATCCACAAAAGATACAAATAGATAGAGAGTCTAAGTGTCTAAGATATCACAGCAATCCAGAACATCCAACTCAAATACAATAATCCAGAGAATAAATACAACTGAAAAGACTACTCTAAACTAAAGGGGTGTCATCCACTGCTAATGGATCCTGCTGGAGATCCAAGTCACAGCAATCCTCTAGGGTAGTCCCATAGTAAGTGGTACAGAGCGCCTCGTCCTCATCCTCTGTAATATTTTCAACAGGTCCAGTCAGGACAGGAGCGAGCACAATACATCTCATGCAAATCATAACAGGTTAGGAAATATAAATATGCTAGAGAGTAAGATACATGAAACTGGAAGAACAACATGGTATAAAAGAGAGAACTGTAAGTAAATAGCTATAATATATAGAGAACTATCAGTGACTAGTGAATCAGAGTATAAAATAAACATGTGAACAGCTGGAGGTGATTCATGGCTATACTAAAGAGTTGATTCATGACTACACTACTTTAGAATTATTCACATGTTTAGTTCTACTACCCCTTTCCCTAATCAATACACAAGGATCCAGTCAGGTTATGTTAAGATTCATGACTACGCTACTGGCTCATAATGAGTGATTTATGAATAGATTCGTGAAGGCTTTGTGATTCATGACAGTACAGGAATCACAAGCAGATTCATGATAATGGAAGCATGAGATACATGATGTAAGTGAAACACACAAGACATGAGTATCCGATGCTCCCGAGAGGATAACATCACATGAAGGGATCCATATAATACCAATCCGTGTTACCAACGTGTCAGCATCAAGTAAAGTAATCTAGAGCAGGAATATAATCCTAAGTAAGATATGAAATGATCAGAGAATATACTCGCCTGATATCTATATGTCTGAAGAGAATATACTGTCTGAGGAGTGGTGTCTGGCTCCTATAGAACAGTACAAGTCACAACATGTCCAAAATGGCAAAATAGACTGCTACAATGCATTCTACATGATGTTTGGGTCAATCTAGGCTAAAGTCAACCTTTGGTCAACTCTAGTCAACTACACTAGTCAAACTAGGTCAACTAGGTCAAACCTAATCCAAACAAGTCTCACTAAGCCTAGCCATACCTATTTAGCATTCACACATCAACACAAAGCCATACAAGTCTATCAACACGCAAGTCACATATGTATACATGTCATATACACATAGGCTATATCATAGGAACCTACATAGGCTATATGCCATAGGGCTACATAGGCCAAATACAATCTATATTGGTAATACATATATTTTCACACATTTATATATCTACTAAATTAATATAACCAGTATATATATATATATATATATATATATATATATATATATATATATATATATATATATATATATATATATATATATATATATATATTCACATATAGACAATATGCATATATACTACATTATTATCAAGAATATAGATAATATATATATATATATATATATATATATATATATATATATATATATATATATATATATATATATAGAGAGAGAGAGAGAGAGAGAGAGAGAGAAATATATATATATATATATATATATATATATATATATATATATATATATATATATATATATATATAGAGAGAGAGAGAGAGAGGGAGATGGAGATAATGTGGCATGTGTGTGTGTGTGTCAATATTGTGTGTGTGTACAATATGAGGAAACAATGCACAAACTGTTCTCAGATTTTCAGTGTAAAGTATGTGTGTGTATGTGTAACAGCATAGGCTAGAGTATCCCAGGTTTGTGCTCCTTTGTTTGTGTGTATCATCATAGATCCTCAGGTTTGTGTAAAGTGTATGGGTAGCTGTAAAAACAGTATTCACATAACAATTCCGAGGTTGTGTCAATAGGTGAAACAGTACAAAACTGTTCTCAGGTTGAACTTATGTGTGTGTGTCAATATATATCAGTCTACATGTGTGAGAGTGTGTGGAGAACATCAATGGTTCTCAGTTATTCTCAGATTTGTGAATGTGTGTAGAGAAAACAGTAGGTAGGTTTCAGATTTTAGAAAATTAATTTGAGTGCACACATTTCAGTTTTCATTTAAACAGTCCCCAAACAATTTCGAAAACTATAGTTCCATGCTTAACATAAATCCCAATATTGTAGACAATCTCAGGCATAAGGTATGATATAATCAGGATAATTTATCCACTCAAATTTAGTTTAGTCACAACATAAATCTCAGGAATTTCAAATCAGTGAATGCACAAATAGGTTTCAGTTTACAGTGCCAATGTATTTCAAATCAATCGATCATGCAAAAGAAAAACTAAAACACCTAGCTAATCATGAAATCTAACATGTAGATAAAACTTAGACATGTACTGGTGAACCAAACATTCAAATTAATCATCAAGAAACAGTTTAAAATACATTTAATCTCAGAAATTCAAAATCAGTGAACTAGGTATCAGTGAATTGGGGAAATTTGATTTTGAATCCAAAATACAATTGATATTCGAATCTAAAGGTTGGTAATTAATGTGTCATGCTTGTACGTGTCAAGCATGGTGTCTGTGTCCAACCAAGTGGACACAATCGTGTCTAAGACACTAAATCATCACACGAACACATACTCAGTGCACAGCCTCGTGCATGTGTTCGCACGTGTCTAGCACACGACACACGACATGACACAGCACAGGTGCGTGTCTACATACTCGCCTAGGGTAGGGCTACAACCCTGACACCCTGACTCGTGTCCACGAGACACCAAGACACGACACGAAGCCCGTGTCAGAAGTGCCTGTGGCTCACGCACACAGCAGGCAATGGACAGTACGGGCTCAATTGCATGTCTGACTCGACACGAAGTGACTCGAGACTCGAGGGGGATTGTGTCAGTCACTACCCCTCGGTCCTCGCCAAGTGGCACGTGTCAAATCGCCGTGTCCGAAGAGAAATGTAACCCGAGCAGCAGGACAGTGTCCCACGGCTGCTGTAGCGAGTTCGTATCCTCGTACTGACATGACACGACACAAAAATCACCCACAACTGACACGAAATCAAACATAACCCCTAGATCTACAAATCTATTCAAACATAATTCAAAAACAGAACAAAAACATTGAGTGTGGCATTTCATCGAACACCTAGTTCTAGGTTAGGATACGTGTCCGATACGGACATGAAATCAATGCAAATTGACACCAAACTTATACCACAGCTAGGGGACACCTAGATCTAGGCTGGGATGCAAAGAAATCAGAATTTAATTACAATTTGAAGGGTTTACCTATAGTATGTCAAATGGCAAGAAAAGCCCAAAATCGAATGGTTTTCCTTGCTAGCCAAACTCTCTAAATTGTTCCCAAACTAAAATTACTCTCCATGAACATCAAATAGAGGTTGTTTAAATTCTATTGCAAAACGTTTGAATAAAAAAGGAATTAAAATGGAATTGTTATGGATTTGGAAAGATGGAAATTACCTTTCCTTCAAAAAGTTGATTCAATACAAAAGAGGCAAGAACAAAGGAATGAGAGACTTTATAGGGGGATTACCAATGTGTGGCCGACCATAGGCTGAAATTAGGGTTAGGGTTCCACTAATGGGCTATGGGCCAAGTTTTATTAGTCATGGAAATCAATTTATAAGTCACAAGTCGTTGAACCTAGTATTTCAAACTTGATTATAAATGACTAAACTAGGGTTGAATTAAGTTAGGCTAGGGTCCCACCATGCTTATCAATTCACCATAGCTAGGGTCAACATCTAGGTTAGTCTCCAAAGTCTCAAATAGCCAAAGTCAAAATAACAATCACCATTTCAATAATTCAAATAAATTCAAAATTTCACAAAATAACTAAAATACACTCAAGCTAAAATATGGTAGTGACATATTTCATAACCTTCATCGATGACTTCTCAAAATATGCGTTCTCCTACTTGCTTAAGACTAAAGACGAAGCGTTCGAGAAGTTCAAAGAGTTCAGGGCCGAGGCTAAACGACAAACTGGACAACAACTCAAGAGAATAAAAAGTGGTCGAAGAAGAGAGTATCGATATCATGAATTCGTATCGTTCTGCAAAGAACATGGAATCATCAACGAGACTACTACTCTGTATTATACTCAATCTAATGGAGTAGCAGAAAGAAAGAACAAAACATTGATAGAAATGATAAACTCAATATTGTTGACTGCGGGTCTTCCAAAATGCTATTGGAGAGAAGCTACATTGGCGGCCACTTTTATTCTGAAAGTGTCGTATGGAACTTCGGACACCACTCCTCATGAACTATGGTTCAAAGTCAGACTTAACTTGAATGTCATTCGAGTGTGGGGGTGTCTGGCATATATGAAGCTCCCAGATCTGAAGATTTAGAAGCTCGGGAAAAGGACTACGAAGACGATCTTCTTGGAGCATGCCGAGAAGAGTGATGCTCGAAGATTTCTTGATATAGAATCAAATCATATCATTGAATCTCACAACACAGAATATTTTGAAGATAAATTTGCAAGGCACATTAACATTGTTCTTGCAGACATTCCGGAGAATAATGAGGGTGCACAAAAAATTTAAGTTTCCAATGAGAACGTAGTCCAAGAAGAAGTTGTTGTTGAAACAACTGATGAACCAGAACTCGCTGAGACGTCAACTAAGCGAGTGAGGAGACCGAAGGACTTTGGAGATGACTTTGTCATATATCATTTGGAAGCAGATCCACTTACCTATGATGAGACGATAAAGACCAGAGACGCTATTTTCTAGAAAGTGGTAATAGACAATAAAATTGATTCAATCACCTCTAATAACACTTGGGTGTTAGTTGATCTTCCCAAAGGAGCGAAACCCATCGACTGCAAATGGATCTTCAAGAAGAAGATAAAAGCAAATGGAACTATTGACAAGTTCAAGGCTAGGCTAGTAGCCAAACGGTTAACTTAGAAGCAGAGGATTGACTACTTTGATACGTATGTTCCAGTAGTCCGGATGACCACCATCAGAATATTAATTGCTCTTACAGCAATACATAAGTTGGTGATACATCAGATGGATGTAAACAGCTTTCTTGAATGGCGAGCTGACCGAAGATATTTACATGCAACAGCCAGAGGGATTTGTCGTCAAGGGTCTTGAAGACAAAGTCTGCAAGTTCGTGAAATCCTTGTACGGTCTTAAACAGACTCCCAAAATATGGCATGAGAAGTTTGACAAGATCATAAAGTCTAATGGCTATAGGATCAGCGAGACGGACAAGTGTGTTTACACGAAGTTCGTTAATGGAAGAGGTGTAATCGTTTGTCTGTACATAGATGACATGCTGATCCTAGGTACCGATATGGGCTGTGTCACGGAGACAAAGAAGTTCATCTTGACCAAGTTTAGTATAAAGGACTTGGGGGAAGCTGATGTGATCTTAGGCATCAAAATCATCCGGACAGACACGGGACTAGCGCTATCACAGTCTCATTATATTGAGAAGATGATCACACTCTACGGATATCAGGATCTTCCAGTAATCGATACGCCTTACAGGTGTGATCTGAAGCTGAAGCCTAATTCGAGGAAAAACGTCAGGCAGCTAGAGTATGCAAGCGTCATCGGGAGTTTGATGTATGCTACTACTGCCACTAGGCCTGACATAGCTTTCACCGTAGGAATGCTGAGTTGATTCACGAACAATCCATGCTTTAAGCACTGGAAAGCTGTGAAACGGGTAATGAGATATCTCAAGAAGACTCAGACATATGCACTGTACTACAGCGGAGATCTGCCGGTAGCAGAAAGCTACAGTGATGCCAGCTGGTGCTCAGAGGTGGAGAGGGAGAGATCCACAGGTAGATTATATATTTTTATAATAGATGGTGCTGCTATATCGTGAAAGTCAAAAAAGCAGACTATGCTCTCTCGTTCCTCCATGAAATCTGAGTTCTTTGTACCAGATTTCATATCAAAAGAAGCAGAATAGCTTCGGAAGCTCATGTATGATCTTCCAGTGGTTGGGGTGCAGATACCGACGATACCAATATGCTGCGACAACTAGGCGACTGCTGCGGTGGCTTTAAATAACCTCTTCAATAGGAAGAAAAGAACTGTGCGGTTAAAGCACATGGCAGTGCACGATCTCATCAAGAGGTGTCATTGCAGTAATTAATGTTCGGAGTCAGGAGAACCTGGCAGATCCGTTCACAAAGGGCCTCAAGCGCTAGCTGATTGAAGACACAACTTGTAATATGGGCTTGAAGGCATTCTGATATTGTGTTATTATAATCCTACCATAATGTTTTATGCTATTAGTTCAAAGAAAAATCTACTAGGCATCTAAATTTTGGTTCAAGGGAGGACCACTAATTGGAAAAAAATCATGAACAATGGGTACATGTCCTCTGTGGCATGGAAAGGATACGGATCTACAACTACAGTTGTCTGCTATATATTTTCTGCAGAAAACAGATCCTGTGGTGAGGATGGCTTAAACGCCTTAATGTGTCCTCAGGCAGAGTGAATGCCTGTTGTGCTTTACAGGAAGGACGGTAGCACAACACTACAATGAGTGTAACTTCATGCTCCAATGGGGTGACTCCACCATGAGGTTCCTATGTAAAGGTAATGCCTCGGCTTTGCGAGCCAAGTCACAGCGGCGTAGCACCGCAAATAGACAGGTAGCCTAATTTTGTATGATGAAATTAAAATGTTGTAGTGTCACGACCCGCAACCTAAGGAAGGGCACGAGAACGCGGGTACGTCCAGCCTACGCCGCAGAATCAGCGGTAGAACGCTGTAGGTCGTTTATAAATACTACAACTAGACAATATATAAGGGTACCTGTCATCTCCGTACGGAGGTATATAATATGGCATAACTCAATCACAAGACAAACTAGGATAGATAGCAGGAAATGGAAATATGATAGAAGAAAAAACTGGAAAAAGAGTTCCAGATCCAATACAGCTCAGAGATATAAATAGCATCACAGAAACTCAAAACATAATATAGTATACTAAGTATGAAAGCACTAGCTGGATCGCAGTCCAGGCAAGCCTAACTAAGCTATACTAGTCAAGGGGTGCAACATCTAGTGGCTCAGCTGCCAGGTCAAAGCCCTGGCCTAGGTCTCCATCTGCCCCAGGCCCATAGTAGGTCGAGCAGTCAGCCTTTGAATCATCTGTAATATATCAACGGTATCCTGTCAAAAAAATAAGCAAGTATAAAATACTAACCGCAGTTCTAATGATTTGACATATTCCATAGGAGACAATTATAATGAAATACAAGACAAATATCAAAGTAGGAAATATAACTGGGTATGTGAAATAGGATATCATGTCATGGTGATAATACAGGAAGATAGAACAGAACATGATATATGATGTATAAAAGTAAACATAAAAGGTGCCATGAATTATTAGTGCGTTATGTGATCGGCTTAGGTCCAGATCAGGTTGTTCCATCTGACCGGCTATGAATAGGTGTACAAAAAAGCAAGATCAGGCCGGCCACCATGGAAAGCTATGAACAAGTAGGGTCAGGCTTTGCCCATCATGAGGCGAGGGTATAGCTATGAACAAGTAATAGGTACGAGTATGAAGAACAAGTAGGGATTTGATCACACAACCACTAATAACTCTCCATCCCAGAATAGTATAATGGATCCGGACATGACACGTCATCACACGGGAATCAAAAGCAGGGGGCCAGCCCACTCCCAAGTCAATGTCTATACAAGTACAGGTAACAAGTCGAGCATTGTACCAATATACCAAGTAAATCCAGAAACATCTCATGACAGGATCCGACGTATACTAGTCCGTGAAATTATCGTGTCAGGAATCAAATAAGACACTACAACTGAATGGATGTAGAAGCTATCAACACATCGAACTACTATCAGAGAATGTACTCGTCTGCGGTCCTGAGCTGATACGGTGAACAGATGCTCAGAGTAGTCACAGACCTAAAGATGAGATACCATGAGTCAAAATAGGGTTTAATAGTAAAAACTTGCTAATCAAGTTATGATATACAAGTCTAAGTCAAAACTAGGTCACATCAGGCGAAACTAGGTCATACTAGGTCATACTGAGTCACACTAGGTAAATGTTGACTAATATTTGACTTTTAGTCAACTGGTCAACTCTGGTTAGGTTTTGGATCAATTCTAGGTAAAGTGTTGACTCGTAGTTGACTTTGATCAAAAAGTCAACTCCTGGTCAACAGGAGTCAAAACCAGACTAAACTACCCCCATCTAACCATTACCTACCAAGACAACCTATTTCTAACCCCAGCGTAACAATCAAAACCCAAATCTTAGACTTACCCCAATACCTTACCTTTACCCTTTACAAGGTATTCCCAATACCTTGCCCCGATACAAAGGTAACCCATCTAAACCTTGGAATACTAACCTGGACTTCTTAGGGTAGCTAGATACTAACCTATCTAGCCATTACCAACCACTAACTCACACAAACTAGCCCATCCAGTCCATCTTATCATACATCTTAGCTAGCCTACAATACCCTCAACATTACCTTAAGGTAATCTTGGTATCTTGAGATACCAAGATACCAACACCACCACTAATCTTAAACCTCTACCACTACCACTCAAAAACCAACATCTATCTAACCACTATCTATCTTGAATGCTACTTTTAGAATAACTCTCAAAACCAACTCAAAACATCTACCACTTACCCTCAAGATAACATAACATGGCATACATCCTAACATTGACAACCTTATTTTCTACCACTATAAACACTACCCCACTAACCACCTAACACACTAAAAACACTCTCTAACTTAGGGTTTTCATAGTAGAATATTTGGTTGACAAGTGGGGGTCATCATTGGGGCAAAAAGGGGGACAAAAAGGGGGTACATTGGGGGCTACAAAAGCCCCCAAACTGCTGTTGCTGCTGTGCTAATGCAGTCCCCTTTGGGGGACTGCTGTTGTTGTCTTGGACAACAGTCCAAGACTGCTGCTGCTGGTGCCATTCCCCTCCCCCCCCCCTCACTCATCTATACTTCTATACATCCCTCTCCTCTAATACTCCACAAACTCCACCACAAAACCTCTCAAGAACTCTCACAACCCCCTCTACAAACAACACAAATAGAACACAACAACAACATATAAATATAAACACACACAAACACAATATATATACATCAAGAAACTCACACACCCATAAATATATATATAAAACAAACACAATATGTATATATAACCACTCTCACATCTATTATATATATAAAGACACACACACAACATAATATATAAAGACACACACACACACACACATGAAAATATACATAGAGACACAAGAATAATATATATAGGGACACACAAGAACAACATCTCTAACACATAAATCTGAGATTAAAACATGAAATAAATTATTCAAACATAAAGACAAACATAAGGTGTGTCCAAATTTGGGGGTTTCTCACGTAGACACAAGACACATCAAGGACACTCCTAAATGTCTCCAAATGGACACAAAATGGACACAAATAGAGACACAACCATGGGGGTGATTCCTATGGGTTCAAAACATTCCTAAATGCATGAGAGTTTGATTTAGAGGATATATTTTACCTTCTGGGAGGTGAAATCTCAAAGAACTCCTTCCGATACGACACCGACACGAAGGGATCTCCAAAAGGACACGAACCAATGCAAACTTCTCCCAAACTTGGCTAGCACCTTCTCTTGCTAGAGTAGAGAAGAAATGAAGAAGATTGGATGGAGGAATGGATTGATTTGGGGGTGAAATCAATGGAGGCTCTTATCAAATTTGGGGAAGAACTCAAAGAGATAAAAATGGAGGCTATGAATGAAAAGGTGATGACTCATCCCCCTCCCTCTTGTGGCCGGCCATATAGGGCTAGTCATGGCATTTTGGCAAAGTCCAAAATGCCCCCTCTTGTCTCTATTTGGTTCAACTTAAGTTAGGTTTTGGTTTGGGGCTAAAATAGACTAGTTTGAGTCTCAAATCAATCCAACCTTGTCATGAGAATTTAGCCTAACCATACTAACTTAAATATTATCATATGTGGGCCATGTCTAGCTAATGAGTGGGTCCAACTAGAGTCGAAACTACCCCGGGTCTCCGATACAAGTCGAATTGAGTTAAAATTCGAACCCGACTCAAATAACCCCAAAACAATATCATAAATAAAAAAATTAATCCAAAAAATATTTTAAAATGAAAAATGATCAAAATACCCCTGTTCTTGAAAACTGGGGGTGACATGTAGACAAGGGGACGATGTTCTCATGTTACAGTGGTACGACACCACGAAGATATACCTAGATAGGGGTAAAGCCTCGGCCTTGCAAGCCATGTCGTCACGGTGTAACACCGCAAGAAAGCGCAAGGCTTCATGTTGGATAGTTTGGCACTACAGAGAGGCTTGTGACCTAATGTTACAGTAGTATGACACTACGATGAGGTTCCTGGGTAGGAATAATGCCTCGACTTTAAGCCATGTCATAGTGGCGTAGCACCGCAAGGAAGCGCAAGACTTCATGCCATTTCTCTTTAATAAAGAATACATCTAGAGTGTAAGAACAGAGATATCAGGCCGTCTCTTGAGAGTAAACTTGTAAATGCCCAAAATACATACACCGAAACCAGGCTGGCACATGACCTTTAATGTGCAGCCAGAAGCATATATGACTATATTATGTGAGTAGAAAGAATTACAGCTATGGTACAGAATTCAAGACTTAATCAATTCTTGTATCATACTATTATTTAACCTATGCGAGAAGATTCAAGTCGTCAGCGACATCTATCCTAATGCATGATAGACAATCACTGTGGGAACACTCAAACCCATATAAAAAGATATATGGGAGATTGTTCTTGTTTTTGGCCTTTAGCACTAGAAACATAGTCCTACATTGCCTAGGCTAAATGGTTGGTATCTCTTTATATTGCTTTGCTTTTTGAGAGATGCACATGTGGTTGTGGAGAGGCACATGGGTGCCATGTGGGAGTGTTTTTCTAGTGGGAAGGATGCTAACTCAACAATGAAGTATTAATACTTTGTCATGCTCTTGGAATTTATTCCATTAGAGCTAAGCCCCACAGAGGCTTAGCGACTCGGACTCGAACTCGGACTCGGACTCATTGGCTCATGAGGCGTAATATGGCATTTTGTTGGCGCACTTTGCACTTAGCACGTCAGCATCGTCGCTAGGCGCATAGTGCGCTTAAGTTGCACTCGTTGCGCAAGCCTCTGCGCTGTCAATTGCGCACCTGTTCGTGCAAACCGTTTGCATTGTTGAACACACGAACCGTTCGTGCTGCTGTTTGCATGCAGTTGACGCAGTGCGTGCAGCGCGCGATGTGCACGTTTGGCACGGTGTGCGCGTTTGGTACGTTTGGCGCGGCATGTGCATTTGCTTGAATGCGCGCGTTATCCGTAGTTGGTGCAATTGGCGCAGTTAGCGCAGATGGCGCGCGCTGTGCACCAATTGGCGCAATCGTATATGTGCACGATTCGAGCGGTTACAAAATGTTCGGGTGCGATTTTTCTCACGTCCCGAACGTTTTGCATCTGGACGGTTATTGCGCGTGCCTATATAAGTTCCTCTCTTCTCTCTCATTCAGTACGGTTCATTCCAGACAATTCCTTATAAATTTTCAGAGAGCAGAGAAGAGAGAAACAGTGCGCTATTTCGTGCCATCCGAGAGTCTTTGCGCTATCTGAGGAGTCAGATGAGCAGAGTGTTCAATAATTTCTTTTCTGAACTTGCTGGTTCCTGAAAGCTGTTCGTGTGGGGCGAATTTAGCTTTGAGCGCCGGTGACCAGTCACCCCAGCAGGCTTTCTTTTCTTCTGTTCACTTTCCTTCTCTACTTGTAATCTCGTTCTAAACGAGATTTTTTTCTGATCTAATCAGAAACTTTCTGTGGGATTTCGACACTGTTTCTACGAAATCATTTGTGCCTTACTCGAAGTGCTGCATCTGATTTTGTCTCTCTGAGTCATTCGAGATCTCAATTATGCACCTTCTTCGAAGTATTGTCAAATTCAGTTTTTTATCTTAAAATTAAGTTCCGGAAATAACACTTACAATATGGTTATGATACGTGGTATTATTTTTGCTTTTAGGTCCTGGCTTTTTCTGTTCAGGACTTTGGAAAAATAAATAAACGGCTATTAACATTCGAATCTCTAAAATTTTGAACTCATGAGTTCCTCTAGGATTTTTGTGCTCTCCATCTTAACTCATAGTAACTAGAAATTTAGTGTACCTCTGGCACATTCACAAATATTGATCCCTTGCATGTTCCTGGAAACTACTGTCTGGGCTGCTGTCAGAATATGAAATAGCACGAGCTCCAGCATCAGCACCAGCCGAAGACTGAAGATCAGGCACTTGTTCCACACTCACCCAGTTCCCACTATCTTCACTATTTGGAAAAAAGAGAAATTAGCATGACCGAATACTGTATTTTTCCTCCAATGCACTGAAATAGTTAGAATATGTTTATTGGACCACAATTATAACACAACAGAATACTGACACTGGCGCAGCGCGTAGGGACCGGTGCTCGTGACGTTGCAAGGGAACACATGCAAAGACTCTGGTGATGGAAAGATAACTACATGTCACGGCACAAAACAAAAAAAAATCATTTTGGCTGCTTAACAAAACAAAAAAAAATTCACTATAGAGGTCACGTATCTTTGGTGTTACTTAATATATTTTAGAATGTTTATGTCAATATAACTACATGTCACGGCACAAGATTTCCGACTATCCCCTGCTTCTGAAGATAAAATTAATCCTGAAACAGCCCAGCAAATTAGAGTCTATGTTGCATACAGGATAGGATGGGCAAATTTTTTGGGTGTCCTATGCTTTTTTTAGTGTCCGTGTCATGTCCAACAGGTGTCCCGCAGCGACACGACACCGTCAGGGACCTGGCTAGTGAACTGATGGAAATAACATTATAATATCCTATAAAGCAAACAAACTAGGAAGACCAAAACAAATACATACTCTATTCGTCTCTTCCTCCTCGAAATAGTACAAAATGCGTCATCAGGTATATATAAAAAAAATGAAACAAAAGAAAAATGTAGAAACTTATGTTGCAATTGATGAAGCTACTCACTCAGAATGACAATTTAGAGAGAATATTAATAACCAGAACGAGCGACTTGAGTCATTTGGGGAATCATTCAGTCGATTAAACAAATAACAGATTGCTAGAGAGGGGAAAGTAAAAGTCTTTTTTAAAGCTTCTACCATGAATGCAACTGTCAGCAGGAGTAAAATATCCAGTAAACATACTTTTTCCCTGTGCTACGCTACAATAGAAAATGACCATATCTGAAATGCATTGATAGACAAATGTAAAAATTTCTCTCTTAGTAGAATTATTGTTAGGGTTTTTGGCCTTTTCTTTAGAAATTTTAGTCCCACATCGGATAGGCCAAAGAAGTTGTATCTCTATATATTAGCTATGCTATTTTAGATATGCACATGTGGTGTGGAGGTGCACATGGATGTGCCATGTGGGATTATTTTTCTAATAGAAAAATGCTAAATCAACAATTTAAAGCATTAATGCTTTTTGCTCTTGGGAAATTTATTTCCATGGGAGCTAAGCCCCGCGACTCGGGCTCATGTGGCATTTTGTTGGCGCACTTTGCGCGACCAGGGTGCGCGACTAGGGTGCACGTTCGGAGTGGTTATTACCACGTCCCGAATGTTGTGCTAACCGGGTAGTTGCTACTCGGGCCTATATAAGGTCTCTTCTCTCTCACAGGCAAAAATACAACACAAAACATATTCAGAGAATACGAAAGTTTATAAGTGTTTCTTAACACGAGCAAACAGAGCCTATCAGAGAGAAGAGAAGCTTTGCACCAGCGTTGCTTTTGCACAGGAGTCCGTGTATGATCCGAGGAGTCAGAAGAGCAGAAGTGTTCCAAAGTTCTCCGACGAACTTGCTGGTTTCTGGAAGCTATTCGTGTGGGACGAATATAGCTTTGAGCAACGGTGATCATTCACCCCAGCAGGACATCTTCCATCTTTCGTCTGTCATCTTCTTTGCTGCTGTGATTACGAAATCTTCTTAGATTCTCGTATATCATATGCTGCTGTGGATTACGAAATCTTTTTAGATTCTCGTAATAATAACGAAATCTTCTTAGATCTTTGTTATACTTAAGCAACCTTCCTAGAAGTATTATGTTGGAACATTGTTCTTACAATTGTTTCATATTCTCTGTTTTCCATCGAAAAATTGTGCCCCGGCAATAACAATCTCAAAGCTATATTGCTACGATGGAAAACTTTAATGCTTCACTCCTCAATACTGACTTCTGTAAGTTAGAAAAGTTTGATGGAGAGCACTATCAAGTCTGAAAGAGGAAGGTTTATCTCACTCTTTAACTCAGAGACGTTGATCACGTGCTCCTTGAAGAGGAACCTACTATTCCAGATACTGGGTCTGCTGCCGCCATTACTGCGGCTACTAAATTTCAGGCCAAGTGGAGAAGGGAGAATAGTATTTGCAGGCTGCTTATCCTGAATGCTATGGAGGATTTCCAAGTAGAATCCTACAGTAAGAAGACAATTGCCAGAGACATATGGAAGTCTCTGGAGAAACTGTATGAGGAAGACAAAAATAGAAGCAAGATATTTGTGGTTGAAAAATATCACAAATGGCTCTTTGTGGACGAGAAGTCCATGTTGCCGCAGGTAAAAAATTTTTTGAAGCTGCGACAGAAGTTGGAAGACGAGGCGATGCCCCTCCCTGACAAGTTTGTTGTTGGAGGGATTGTCTCAAAGCTCCCCGCTGGATGGAGTAAGTTCTATGCAAACATGCATAGGAAGAAGCTTGAGATCAATCTTGAAAATCTCTTGCAGAAAATCTATGTTGAGGACCAGATGCGGGCTCAACTCAAGGTGGACTCACGGTCCAAGCAATTGGCTAATGCCAATATGGTTCATACCAAGGAACCAAGGAAAAAGCAGGCGGCTTCCCACAGCAAGAAGAAAGACCCTGACAATCTGAAAGTCAAGGGAACTTCTTTCAAGCAAAAGAAGCCAAAGTCTCAGATGCCTTACTTCAAGTGTGGCAAGAAGGGCCACTTCAAAAGTGAATGCAAAGCAAAGACCAAGCAATCAGAGCAAAAAGAGCCTAGTAAGGTATCTATGATCACTGACGTTGTTGCTATGATTGTGCAGGTTGATGCGGTAGGGACTGACTCTGACTGGTGGGTAGACACTGGAACCTCCTGCCATATTTGCTCCAGTAAAGAGTGGTTCACCACCAACACACCTACTTCTGAAATGGTTATGATGGTGAACCAGGCACAAGCTGAAGTGCTCGGGATCGGAACGGTTGTGTTGAAGCTGACTTCGGGGAAGTCTCTGACGCTTCAAGGCGTGAAGCACGTACCTGCTATCACCAAGAACCTGATCTCCGGAGGCCTACTCTGCAACGCAGGCCTCAGGATGGACATCCATGCTGGCCAGATGGTGATGTCTATTAAGGGAACATATTTCGGAAAAGCTTTTTATACCGAAGGGATGTTCAAAATTTAGCTTGTAAATCAGTCCAATGTAATTAATATAATTAATGTAATTAATGCAATCACTCCTTCTGCTTATACTATTGAGTTGTGATATAATAGGCTAGGACATGTTCATTGTAAACGAATAAACAGAATGTCTAGTCTAGGACTTATCTCCAGGTGTGGGGGTAAGGTAGAGAAATGTGAAGTTTGTGCTCAAACAAAGATCACAAGTAAACCCTTTCCTCGGGTTAATCAAAGTACAGATCTTCTGGAGTTGGTACACTCCGATATCTGTGACTTCAAACAGTTCTCTACAAAGACCGGGATGAAGTATTTCATAACTTTCATCGATGACTTCTCAAAGTATGCGTTCGTCTTCTTGCTGAAGGCTAAAGACGAAGCATTCGAGAAGTTCAAGGAGTTCAGAGCCAAACCTGAGCGGCAGACTGGACAACAACTCAAAAGAATAAGAAGTGATCGAGGTGGAGAGTGCAGGTCTCATGAATTCGTATCGTTCTACAAAGAACATGGAATTATCAATGAGACTACGGCTCCGAACTCTCCTCAATCAAACGGAGTAGCAGAGAGGAAGAACAGAACGTTAACAGAAATGATTAACTCAATGTTGTTGACTGCTAGCCTTCCTAAGTGCTACTGGGGAGAAGCTGCATTGACGGCCACTTTTATTCTAAATAGAGTGCCTCATGCAACTTCAGACGTTACTCCTCATGAACTCTGGTTTAAGGTCAGACCAAACTTGAATGTCATTCGAGTGTGGGGGTATCTAACATATGTCAAGGTTTCAGATCTGAAGATTCAGAAGCTTGGGATAAGGACTACTAAGACGATCTTCTTGGGGTATGCTGAGAAGAGTGATGCTCGGAGATTTCTTGATATTGAGTCAAATCATATCATTGAATCTCGTGACGCAGAATATTTTAAAGATAAATTTGTAAGGCACAAGAATATTGTTCTTGCGGATGTACCAGAGAACATTGAGGGTGCGCAAGAAACTGAAGTCTTCAATGAAGATGTGGTCCAAGAAGATGTTATTGTTGAAACAACGATTGAACCATAATAAGCTGAGCCGTCAGCTAAGCGTATGAGGAGGCCGAAGGACTTCGAAAGTGACTTTGTCACCTATCATGTGGAAGCTGATCCGCTTACCTATGATGAGACGATGAAGATCAGAGATACGGTTTTCTGGAAGGAGGCGATTGACAATAAAATTGATTCTATCACCTCAAATAACACTTGGGCGTTGGTTGATCTTCCTGAAGGAGTGAAACCCATCGGATGCAAATGAATCTTCAAGAAAAAAATGAAAGAAGACGGAACTATTGACAAGTTCAAGGCTAGGTTGGTAGCCAAGGGGTTTTCTCAGAAGCAGGGGATTGACTACTTTGACACGTATGCTCCAGTAGCCTGGATGACCACCATCAGAGTGTTGATGTCTCTTGCAGTAATACATAAGATGGTGATACATCAGATGGACGTGAAAACGGCTTTCCTAAATGGCAAGCTGACCGAAGAGATATACATGCAACAGCCAGAGAGATTTATCGTCAAGGGTCTTGAAGACAAAGTCTGCAAGTTGATAAAATCTTTGTACGGTCTTAAACAGGCTTCCAAGACGTGGCATGAGAAATTTGACAAAGTTTTAAGGTCAAATGGCTACATGGTCAACGCGATGGACAAGTGTGTTTACACGAAGTTTGCTGATGGAAGAGGTGCGATCGTTTGTCTGTACGTGGACGGCATGCTTATCCTAGGTACGGATATGAGCTGTGTCACGAAAACAAAAAAATTCATCTCAAACAAGTTCAGTATGAAGGACTTAGGGAAAGCTGATGTGATCTTAGGGATCAAGATCATCCGGACAAACAATGGACTAGCGCTGTCACAGTCTCATTATATTGAGAAAATGATCACTCGTTATGGGTATCGAGATCTTCCAGGGATCGATACGCCGTACAGGTGTGATCTGAAGCTGAAGCCTAATCCAGGAGAAGCGTCAGGAAGCTGGAGTATGCAAGCGTAATCGGAAGTTTGATGTATGCTACTACTGTCACAAGGCCTGACATAGCTTTCACCGTGGAAATGCTGAGTTGTTTCACGAGCAACCCAGGTGTTGAACACTGGAAAGATGTAAAACGGATTATGAGATATCTCAAGAAGACTCAGATATATGCACTGTACTACAACGAAGATCCGTCGGTAGTAGAAGGCTTCAGTGATGCCAGCTGGTGCTCAGAGGTGGAGAGCGAGAGGTCCACAGGTGGATTCATTTTCATAATGGATAGAGCTGCTATATCGTGGAAATCGAAGAAGCAGACTATGCTCTCGCGGTCATCCATGGAATCTAAGTTCTTTGTACTTGATACCGCAGCCGAGGAAGCAGAATGGCTTCGGGAGCTCATGTATGATCTTCCAGTGGTTGGGACGCAAATACCGACGTTACTGATATACTGCGACAACCAGGCGACTGCGACGGTGGCATCAAATGACCTCTTCAACGGGAAGAAGAGGACTGTGCGGTTGAAGCACAGGGCAGTACATGATCTTATCAAGAGAGGTGTTATTGCAGTGATTGATGTTCGGAGTCAGGAGAACCTGGCGGATCCGTTCACCAAGGGCCTCAAGCGCCAGCTGGTCGATGACACAGCTTGTAAAATGGGCTTGAAGGCATTCTGATATTATATTATTGTATTCCTACCATAAAGTTTTATGCTAATAGTTCAAAGAGAAATCAACTAGGCATCTAGCTTGTGGTTCAAGGGAGGACCACTAATCGGAAGAATATCAGGAACGGTGGGTACATGTTCTATTGGGCATGGAGAGGTTACGGACCTATAACTACTGTTGTCTACTGTTGTTTTCTATAAAAAACAGATCCTGTGGGAAGGTTGGCTTAAATGCCTTAATGAGTTCACAGGCAGGTTGAATGCCTGGTGTGCTTTACAGGAAGCACGGTAGAACAGCACTACAAGGAGTGAAACTCCATCCTACTGTGGGGTGACTCCACCATGAGGTTCCCAGGCATGGGGTAATGCCTCGGCTTTGTTAGCCATGTCACAGCGATCTAGCACCGCAAATAGGCAGTTAGCCTAATGTTGTATGTTAAAATAAATAAGGGTGTAGTCAGCACTACAAAGAGGAGGAGTTCCTCATGTCACAGTGGCACAATACTATGATGAGGTACCCGATTAGGGATAAAGCCTAGGCCTTGCAAGCCATGTCGTTGCGGCGTAACACCGCAAGGGAGACTAAGGCTTCATGTTGGGTAGTTTGGCACTACAAAGAGGCGATTGCCTCATGCTACAGTAGTATGACACTACGATGAGGTTCCCGGTACGGGGTAAGGCCTCGGCTTTAAGCCATGTCATAGCGATGTAGCACCGCAAGGGAAGCACAGAGCGCTTCATGCCATGTCTCTTTATAATGAACTCACCTATAGTGTATTGACAAAGAGATATCAGGCCATCTCTTGAGGGTAAACTTGTAGACGCCCAAAATTATACATTGAAACCAGGCTGGCACAGGGCCTTTAATGTGCAGCCAGAAGCACATATAACTATATTATGTGAGTGTGAAGAATTTTAGCTATGATACAGAATTCAAGGCTTAGTCCATTCTTGTATTATAGACTGTTGTTTGACCCATGCGGGAAGATTCAAGTCGTCAGCGACATCTCTCCTAATACATGATGGACAGTTACTGTAGGGAACACTTATACCCATATATAGAGATATGTAGGGGATTGTTGGAGTTTTTGGCCTTTTTTTTAGAAACTTTAGTCCTACATCGGACAGGCCAAAGAAGTTGTATCTCTATATATTAGCAATGTTAGTTTAGAGATGCACATGTGATGAGGAGGTGCACATGGGTGTACCATGTGGGGTTATTTTTCTAATAGAAAAAAGGCTAAATCAACAATTAAAAGCATTAATGCCTTTTGCTCTCGGGAAATTTATTTTCATGGGAGCTAAGTCCCGTAGGGGCTTAGCAACTCGGACTCAGACTCGGGCTCATGGGCTCATGAGGCATAATATGGTGTTTTGTTGGCGCACTTTGCACTTAGCACGGCAGCATCGTCGCTAGGTGCATAGTGTGTTTTAGTTGCGCTCGTTGCGCGAGCCACTTGCGCGGCTAAGTTGCGTGCCACGTTGTACGGCACAGGTTGTGCGGCCTAGGTTGCGCGACCAGGGTACGCGCCAGGTTATGCGCCAGGTTGCGATAGGTTACACCAGGCTGCGCATAGGTTGCGCACAGGTTGCGCACAGGTTGCGCCAGGTTACGCACAGGTTATGCATATGTTGCGTCAGGCTGCACACAGGTTGTGCCAGTTTGTGCGCAGGTTGCGTACAGGTTGTGCCAGGTTGCGCAAGTGGCACAAGTGGCACAATGTGCACGTTGTACGTGTGATACAAGGTGGACAAGACGCGCAAGGCGTGTGGCGCAGTATGGTGCAAGTGGCTCTGTGCGTAGGGTACAAGGCGCACGGGTTGCTAAGTGGCGCAACCTGCTTCAGATCATGCCTGTGCATGATCTGAGCGGTTACTGCACGTTCGAAATGGTTATTACTATGTTCCGAATGTTGTGCTAACCGGGCAGTTGCTACTCGGGCCTATATAAGGTCTCTTCTCTCTCACAGGTAAAAATATAATACAAAACATATTCAAAGAATTATGAAAGTTTACAAGTGTTTCTTAACACGAGCAAACAGAGCCTGTCAGAGAGAAGAGAAGCTTTATACCAGCGTTGCTTTTTCACGGGAGTCCGTGTACGATCCGAGGAGTCAGTAGAGCAGAAGTGTTCCAAAGTTCTCCGATGAACTTGTTGGTTCTGGAAGCTACTCGTGTGGGATGAATATAGCTTTGAGCAACGGTGATCATTCACCGCAGCAGGTCATCTTCCATCTTTCGCCTGTCATCTTCTTTACTACTGTGATTATAAAATCTTCTTAGATTCTCGTATATCATATGTTGTTGTGGATTACAAAATCTTTTTAGATTCTCGTAATATAATAACGAGATCTTCTTAGATCTTCGTTATACTTATACAACCTTCCTAGAAGTGTTGCGTTGGAACATTGTTCATACAATTGTTTCATATTCGCTATTTTCCATCGAAAAATTGTGCCCCGACAATAATAATTATCATTAGTATTCGTAATTCGAAAGATATAGTCCCACGTTCTAGCGAGACTATAACAATCGAATTTAATGTATCGTATGCACGTGAATCAAGGCATCAGTCGCAATAAAAATATAAGAATTTTGCAGAATTTTAGATGGCTCATCAGCAACTGTCATAAACATGTGTCGTTATGCATGAAGTGACAATTGTAGGGAGCCACATGGCAGAGCGTACAGTCACCCTCTCGGGAGCGTGCCTAAGTTCCTGAATAATTGTTGTTGTTGGAGCTTTTCCTTTAACATGTGAAGAGAGCTTGCTCTCAACACATGCCTAGTAAAGTTTAGTATCACATTGGAAAAGCACCATGAGTAGTATCTCTATATATACTTGGTATGTTGTAGAGATGTGCACATGGGGTGGTGACCCTAAGGAGGGAACCATGTGGGTAATTTTACTAGGAGGTAAGGATAAGACTCCATGGTAAAGCTTAATGCATTTTGCTCTTAGAATTTATTCAATAGGAGCTAAGTCCCGTAGGGGCTTAGCGACTCAACTCGGACTCGGGCTCATGAGGCGTAATGTGGTATTTTTTGGCATTTTGTTGGCACAACAGCCTGATGGCACTGCCAGATAGCACGCAGTTGGCGGTAGTACGCGTGTGCGCAATTGGCACAGCGGTGCACGATTGTGCGCGCTATGCACTAATTGGCGCGCATTGTGCGCTAATTGGCGCACATTGTGCGCCAGTTGGCTCAATCGTTTCTGTGCACGATTTGAGCGGTTGCTGAACGTTCGAAGCGATTTTTCTCACGTCCTGAACGTTCTGTATACCGAGCAGTTGCTGGACGCACCTATATAAAGTGCATCTCTTCTCTCTCAGGATATAGAACACAAGTATCAGAATTCTCCTCACGAAATTCTCTAAGTTCAGAGCAGAGAAGAGAGGTCCTTTGAGAGCAAGAACTTGCTAGCTCCTGGAAGCTATTCGTGTGGGACAAATCAAATTTTGAGCACCGGTGATTATTCACCCCAACATGCCGTTCTATCCTCCCATCTGCTTCACCGTCTGTCATCCACTTCAACTCGTTCTGAACAAGAACAGTTCTGATCTAATCAGAAACTGTTAGTAGACAATCACTGCTGCTAACAATTCGTTCTTTTTAGAAGTACTATATTCGTTTGCTACTGTTACAAAATTCTTTTAGATTTTCGTTACCCAGAATCCTCCAAGGATCTCTGTCGTGCACCTTCTTTGAAGTGTTGCTATGAAACATTGTTTTTACAATCGTTTCATTTCTCAGTTTTCCATCGAAAAATTATACCCCGGGACTAACAATCTCAAAGCTTAATCTTACACGATAGAAAACTTGCGTGCTTCACTAATTAATCCTAACTTCACCAAGTTAGAGCAATTTAATGGAGAGCACTATCAAATCTCGAAGAGGAAGGTTACTCTCACTCTTCAACTTTCTGAAGTTGACCACATGCTTATTGAGGAATAACCTACTGTTCCAGAAACTAGGTCTACATCCGCGATGACTGCTGTTACTAAAAATCAGACCAAATAGAGAAGGAAGAATAGCATCTGTAGGCTTTTAATCCTAAATGCTATGGAGGACTCCCTTACAGAATCATATTCCAAGAAGACAATTGACAGAGAGATATGAGTCTCTGGAGAAACTGTACGAAGATGACAAAAATAGGAGCAAGATATTTATCGTTGAGAAATATCACAAGTTGCTCTTTGAAGACGAGAAGCCAATGCTGCCACAGGTGACGGAGTTTCTGAAGCTGCGACAGAAGTTGGAAGATAAGGCGATGCCCCTTCCGACAAGATTGTTGTTGGAGGGATCATCTCGAAGCTTCCCGCTGGGTGGAGAAAGTTCTATGCAAACATGCATAGGAAGAAGTTGGAGATCAGTCTGGAAGATCTCTTGCAAGAAATCTATGTTGAGGACCAAATGAGGGCTCAACTGAAGGTGGACGCTCTATCCAAACAGCTGGCTAACGCCAATTTGGTTCACACCAAGGAATCAAAGGGAAAGCATGCGGCTTCCCACAGCAAGATGAAGGACCCCAACAATCTGAAAGTGAAGGGGACTTCCTTCAAACATCAGAAGTCAAAGACGCAGATGCCTTGCTTCAAGTGTGGCAAGAAGGGCCACTTCAAGAATGAATACAAACCTAAGACCAAGCAATCAGAGCAAGGTGAGCCTAGTAAGGTTTCAATGATCCCTGGCGTTATTGCAATGATTGCTCAGGTCACTGCAGTGGGGGCTGACTCTGGTTGGTGGGTAGATACTGGGGCCACCTGCCATGTCTGCAAGAAAGGAGTGGTTCACCTCCTACACCCCAACTTCTGAAGTTGTTATGGTGGCGAACCAAACACAAGCTGAGGTGCAAAGGAACGGGATGGTGGTATTGAAGCTGACTTCTAGGAAGTCTCTGACGCTTCAAGGTGTAAAGCATGTACCTGCTATTGCAAAGAACCTGATCTTGGAAGGCCTACTCTGTAATGCAGGCCTAAGGATGGACATCAATGCTGGCCAGATGGTGATGTCCATAAAGGGAACATACTTCGGGAAAGCTTTTTATACCAAAGGAATGTTCAAAATTCAGCTTGTAAATTAGTCCAATGTTATTAATGCAATCACTTATTCTGCTTATACTCTTGAGCTGTGGCATAATAGACTAGGACATGTTCATTGTAAAAGCATAAATAGAATGTCTAGTCTAGGACTTATCTCCAAATGTGGGGGTGAGGTAGAGAAATGTGAAGTTTATGCTCAAACGAAGATCATAAGGAAACCCTTTCCTCGGGTTAATCGAAGCACAGATCTTCTGGAGTTGGTACACTCTTATATCTGTGACTTCAAACAATTCTCTACAAAGGCCGGGATGAAGTATTTTATAACCTTCATCGATGACTTCTCAAAGTATGCGTTCGCCTACCTGCTGAAGGCTAAAGACGTAGCATTCGAGAAGTTCAAAGAGTTTAGGGCCGAGGCTGAACGGCAGACTGGACAACAACTCAAGAAAATAAGAAGTGATCGAGGTGGAGAGTACCGGTCTCATGAATTTACATCGTTCGTACAGAAGATGGAATTGTCAACGAGACTACGGCTCCGTACTCTCTTCAATCAAACGGAGTAGAAGAGAGAAAGAACAGAACGTTAACAGAAATGATGATCTCAATGATGTTGACTGTGGGTCTTCCAAAATGCTACTGGAGAGAAGTTGCATTGACGGCCACTTTTATTCTAAATAGAGTGCCTCATGCAACTTCGGACGTTGCTCCTCATGAATTCTGGTTCAAAGACAGACCTAACTTGAATGTCATTCGAGTGTAGGGGTGTCTGGCATATGTGAAGCTTTCAGAAGATTCAGAAGCTTAGGACAAGGACTACGAAGACAATCTTCTTGGGTTATGCCGAGAAGAGTGATGCCCGGAGATTTTTTGGTATTGAATCAAATCATATCACTGAATCTCGTAACGCAGAATATTTTAAAGACAAATCTGCAAGGCACAAGAACATTATTCTTACGGATGTCCCAAAGAACAATGAGGGTGCGCAGGAAACTGAAGTTTTGAATGGGAATGTAGTCCAAAAAGATGTTGTTGTTGAAACAACGGTTGAACCGGAACTCGCTGAGCCGTCAACTCAGCGAGTGGGGAGGCCAAAGGACTTCGGAAATGACTATATCACCTATTATGTGGAAGCAGATCCGCTTATCTATGATGAGGCGATGAAGACCAAAGACGCTATTTTCTGAAGGGAGGCGATAGATAATAAAATTGACTCCATCACCTCAAATAACACTTGGGTGTTGGTTGATCTTCCTGAAGGAGCGAAACCCATCGGATGCAAATGGATCTTCAAGAAGAAGATGAAAGCAGACGGAACTATTGACAAGTTCAAGGCTAGGCTGGTAGCTAAGGGATTTTCTCAGAAGCAGGAGATCGACTACTTTGACAAGTATGCTCCAGTAGCCCGAATGACCACCATCAGAATTTTAATTGCTCTCACAGCAATACATAAGATGGTAATACATCAGATAGATGTAAAAATGGCTTTCCTAAATGACGAGCTGACCGAAGAGATTTACATGCAATAGCCCGAGGGATTTGTCGTCAAGGGTCTTAAAGACAAAGTCTGCAAGTTGGTAAAATCCTTGTATGGTCTTAAACATGCTCCCAAGATGTGGTATGAGAAGTTTGACAAGGTTATAAAGTCAAATGGCTACAGGATCAGCGAGACGGACAAGTGTGTTTACACAAAGTTCGCTGACAGAAGAGGTGTAATCATTTTTATGTACGTAGACGACATGCTGATCCTAGGTACAGATATGGGCTGTGTCACGGAGACAAAAAAGTTCATCTCGAGCAAGTTCAGTATGAAGGACTTGGGAGAAGCGGATGTGATCTTGCACATCAAGATAATTCGGACAGATATTGGACTGGCGCTGTCACAGTCTTATTATATTAAGAAGATGATCACACGCTACGGGTATCAGGATCTTCTAGGGATCGATACGCCTTACAGGTGTGATATGAAGCTGAAGCCTAATTCGAGAAAAAGCGTCAGGCAGTTGGAGTATGCAAGCGTCATCGGGAGTTTGATGTATGCTACTACTGCCACAAGGCCTGACATAGCTTTCGTCATGGGAATGCTGAGTCGTTTCACGGGCAACACAGGCATTAAGCACTAGAAAGCTGTGAAACGGGTAATGAGATATCTCAAGAAGACTCATACATATTGTAACCTCACCTCTTCAAATTTGGTATTATTTTTTCATAATAATTGGGCCTAAAATGTTTTATAAACTATATCTATAATTATTAAATTGGTTGGATTAAATAATTGGGCCTAAATTTTTATTGAATCTTGTGGGCTGTCCTGGTGACTAAAGCCCATTAGGTTTAGTACCATTTTACACTATTGAATGTTCCTCCTCCTCTTCTTCACTATTCTTTCAGGAAGAACCGAATTTGAATTTCCATTCTTTTCAACTGAAATTGTATGAGCCATGTGCTCTAACAAACTGCTAATGTAGCCTTCACCAATTTCCCGCCAGTAGCACTCTCAACTGCCTATATATATCACTCTTCCTCTGTATTCTTCATTCGACTCATTAATTCTCAATTGTTCCCCAACTCTATATAAACCAGTATCCTTTGAGCAATTCCTCTTAGATTGGATTGCAAGGAAGAGCTGTCGAATCTTTCTTGCTCCTCCTTCCTCTCGACGAAGGTTGTGGCCATGTCGGATCATCTTTATAGCTCAGCGAGGAGTGCAGACGATCAATAGATCATGGAGTCGGCGTAAGGAAGCTGCTTCTATTGATTCTTAGATCGGGATCACATCAGAGAATCAAGGTGAGTTTGGGTGTCTAATGAAGAAATTCGTTCGATCTGTGTTCTGGAATTTTAATGATCTAAACTAGGGTTGTTCTAATCTTGTTCGTAGGATTAGTTGATTCTGTTTCGAGTATTCCTTGACGATTTGTTTCATTCTTGGTTGATCCAGTCACTTGAATCTAGGTGAGGACCTCTATCCAATTGTTGAATTCAATCAGTTGGTTATAAATTCTGTTCTCAATTTTAGTATTGATTTATAGATCGAGGTTGGAAATTGAGTCATTCTGATTTGAGAAGTTGGTTCCATCGATCTGCCATTTGGTAATAAGCCCAGATTTCTCCAAATCCCGATTATGAAATCATTTCTATTTTAGTCAAATTCATGGTTAGTAATGTGTGTTCTTTTGATTGATGCTGAGTGTCAGAATTTTGGGACGAAGTGAGAATTTGGATTTTGCAAACACATTGTGAACCCTGATCTGATCTCGTAGAGGTAATTATTTTACCTTGTAATTTTCAGTAAAATATAATGTTTAGATTTACCTGAGTTATTTTAGAATGGAATTGGTTGTGAGGAATTATTCCTCCTCTACTTTCAGCTATGTTAGTAATTTCAAGATCGATGGATGTGAGTGCCACTGAATAGGAAGCCTAGGAGTTTGAATGAACAAAGTTTTAGCTCAAATGAATTTACCAGTAGTTAATGTTGTTTTACTTATATGAATTTTTAAATTGGGAATTATATTAGGTTGATAAATTGGCATGTTATAGGTAGTTGAGTAGATTTTAACTCCATGCTTGATCTGTCAATGGTAAATTAAGATGGAGGAGGGGTTTCATTCTAACATTGCATATTTGTTTCAGTTTTGGGAAAACAGCAGTTGTGGTTCAAATTGAAATCTAGCATTTTAGTTAAGTATCCATGTTTCAATTTAGAATACCTGAGTAAATGTTCTTTCTAGCTCAGTTGCTTAGTTCACTGATTGTCTAAAGCATTGATAGATCAATATAATTTGTAGGGTTAACTCTATCCCCTGTTCTCACTGAGAAATTAATCCTCTGTTGTAGAGTCCTCTTAAGTAACCAATTTTGGTTGAGAATTTATGTCTGTGAAGATTGCATTCTCGATTTCAGTCAGTAGGTTGATTTATTTGTATGGACTATTGGGATCAGTGATGACTAATTGAGTATATATATCTATATAAGTTTAATTATTGGCATTCTAATTAGGTTCTGGATCCTTTGACTGGATGCATGGCTCTGAATTTCTTTTAGCTTCTTATCTATTAACATTCAGTTCTAAGTGATTTATTGTACTCTATTTGTTAGATGAATTGGATAGGTTAGCTTTGAAGATTTGAGTTGACTGAAATTCTGTGAACTAGGATTCGAATTTAGAAGGGAGATTGAGATAGTATTTCTGCTGACAGTAGTGAAGCAGCTCCTGACCAAGTTAGCAGCATAGCTTGATAACTAGATTCTTATACCAGTTTTTGATTCAATTAGTAAACTGAGAATTCCATATTAATGTTTCAATTCAATTGTTTAAACAAAAAATTCCTATATCAGTATTTTAGTGAGATGATTGATGACTGAAAGGTGTAGGACTGATTTAGCTATATAGTAGAAAATAATGGGTTGTTGAGTACCTGGCTGATAGTGGCTCGAGTATCAGGATTTTTGTGGAGGACTGTTCCGTAGCATGACCTATAGTATGGGACATAGTGTAACACCCAGTTTTCCAGATGAGGGTAATTTTGAAATTTTGTAATTATAATTATTATTTATTGATAATTATTTCATATTATAATTTTTGGTGATTTTTAATCATTTTTAAACTATTTAAAATTATGACTTGTAATTTTGACATTTTACTATTGTTTGGTTTTAATTTCGAGGAATTTGTCACCCCTAGTTTTCAGGAATAGGGATATTTTTGTCATTTTGTATTTTTGAAATATTTTGAAATTTATTTTATTATTTATGATATTTTTTGGGGTTATTTGAGTCGGGTTCGAATTTCAGCTCAATCCGACTTGAAACGGGGACCCGGGGGTAGTGTTGACTTTAGTGGACCCACACATTAGTTAGCCATGGCCCACATGATACAAATATTTTAGTTAGAGATTAGACTAATTATTATGGATAAGGTTAGTGTGATTAGGGACTTTAGAATGACTAATTTAGCCCCAACCAATTAGCCCTTTCCTAATACTAATAGAATAGGTTAGTGGGGGCATTTTGGACCTTACCATAATAGGACAAATAGCCCCATATGGCCAGCCACTTTGGGAGAGGATAGGCTCAAGTTCATTTCATTATTCTCATCCACACTCTCTCTCTTGTTCTTCCCCAAATTTCTAAAGAGAAATCCCTAGCAACTTCTCCACCAAATCCTTCCATTTTGCCACCAAATCTTCTTCTTTCCTTCTCCATTCTAGCCAAGGAGGAAGCTACCCAAGTTTGGGAGGATTCGGAGCTCGTTCGTGTCCTTTTGGAATCTCTACGTGTCGGTGTCGCTCCGGGAAGGCTTTTCTTCGATTCGATCTACCGGAAGGTATAAATCACTTCTTCTTTTCATTTCCTCACACATATAGGTCTATTTTGAACCCATAGGAATGACCTCCATGGTTGTATCTCCATTTGTGTCCATTTGGAGGTCATAGGAGTGTCCTTTGTGTTGTGGTTGTGTCCATGTGGGAAAACCCCAAATTTGGACACACTATGTGTTGTTGTTATGTATGAATGAATTATTACATGTTTAATCTCATATTTTTGTATTGGAAATGTGTTCTACAGTGTCTCATATAAATATATATATATATATATATATATATATATATATATATATATATATATATTAGTGTAGAGAGTGAGTTCTTGATATATTATGTTATATACTTGTGTTCTTTTGTCTCAAACTACCCAAATTCGTCATAATTTTTATCCACGTTTTTAGTAGTAATAGCAACTTAGAAATATCATAACTTTAGCTTAAAACTCCGATTTATCTCTCATTTTTTTTAAAAGAACCATATCGAAGTTAGCTTTCCAAATATATATTTTAATAAGCCAAATTCTTTCTGTAACTTTCTATAGAATTATTTGAGTGTCAGCTGTACGAAAGAGGAACGCGTTTCGGTATTTTCACGATTCCGGGAGCTTCTGGATACGAAAATGCGATCCGTTTGAAGTTTCGGAAAGCTAACATGAAGTACTACAACATACTTTAATCCTAGAATTTAGTGAATACCCAATTGGTATAGTATTGGTTTTAAGTAAAAGAGTGACTATACGATATATGTATTTTGTGTAACCTATGAGCCTATGTAGTATGGATATTAAATGAATATAGAGTATTTAATGCATGATATGTTAGATGAATGAAATGATATATATATATGATATATATCCTCTTTACATTAATGTATATATATGGTTGAATGCAAGCATCTAGGAATGCAATTAATGTAATATATGTAAGCAATGCATAAATGCATGAATGAAAGAATGATATACAATGCATGCATGAAAGTATATAATGAATGCTAGATATAAATGCAAGGTATATATGTAATGATAGATATGAATGCATAATGTATAAATATTGTAAATGCAATATCAGATTTCATATGTAGACATAGAACCAATGCATAGCTGATATTTAGATTGAATGTTAGTTCATTTTAGGTTGTTCGAACACTGAACTGTCCATGTAAGCATATATACCTTCCTTTTTCTATTGCCAAGCCAATTTCAGTTTTTAATATAGTGGAATGTCTATGAATGTAATGTTAACCTTCAACCCCTTAATTCGAAATGTTAGTTAATTTCAGTATTAGACAATGCATGAGCTGTATGCATATGGGATGTTGGCTTAATGGCAGATTTCAGATAACATGGTTCATTTTATGTGGTTAGTTACACCAGTTTATGGGATAGCTCACTTTAGTTTATATGTAAATGTGGAACTAAACTGAGAATGAACTTCATCCTCTACACAAGGACACCCCACTCTATATCAACCACCATGCCATGTAACCCTTCTCTAAATGATTGCTATAATATATATAGATTTATGTAAAGTACAGATGCATGTTAGTTATAACTAAAATAGTCTCTACTCTAATGTATATAGATGTATACTTGTAGCCATGCATGTTAAGTATAATACATGTGTAATGTAGATGGGTTAGCTTTGTGCCATGTGTAGTGTAAACTCATAACTAGTGTTGATTTCTCTTTTCATGTACACCTCCATGTTCACACACACACATAGCTTTACATGTTAGTTCTTTTCTCTTATATATATATATATATAATGTTGAATATGCATGAATGTGATGTATCTTGATATGTGACTTGTGTTGGCTTGTATAGCCTTGGATTTGTATGGTGTGTACTAGCTAGGGTAGACTGGTTGGGCCTAGTGAGACTTCATTGAGTCTATGTTGACCCAGTTGACCTAGCTTTGACTAGATAGTTGACTAGAGTTGACCAAGTATTGATTTTAGCCTAGTTTGACCTAGACAGCATGTAGATGCATTGTAGCAGTCTATTTCCTTATTTTAGACATGTTGTAACTTGTGTTGCTCTGATTAAGAGACAGACACCTCTCCTCAGGCAGTACACCCTCTTCAGACATTCAGATACGAGGCGAGTACATTCTCTGACCGTTTCATACTTGTCTGGATTTACATTCTTGCTCTAGATTACTGTACTTGATGCTGACACGATCATTATCACGGATTGGTGCTATATGGATCTTCTTTTGAGATGTTATCTCCTTGTATTCACTAAATACATATTATGATGTGTGTTTCACTTACATATTGTATTTATTGAATACCCTTATCATTGTACACTCATTGTGCATATTGTACTCTTATTATCATATTGAGCCATTGTACAAGCCATTGTATAAGGAAACGTAACTGAATTGGATCCTTGTGTATTGATTGGGGAGGGAGAGTAGAATTGGTTATGTGATCAATCCTATTGTATAAGAAATTGTATATGTCCATTGTACACCCACGTACAAAGGAGTCCCATTTTATTGTATAACCTAACCCGTTTACATAACCATATTGTGCTCTAAATCACATGTTGCTTACAGTTCTTACTTATCATATATAGATATTTCCCATTATCAATCTCTGCTGTTTTCATATGCATTCTTCTTTCAGTGTTTTATGTTCCTTACTCTATTACATGTTTTATATTTCCTAACATGATATGAACTGTGTGAGATATTTTGTGCTCGCTCCCGTCCTGACTGGACCTGTTGAAAATTTTACAGAGGATGATGAGGAACCCTGCACCCTTACTTGGAGCTTGCCTAGTTGACACTCGCGACCTGGACCCCTGGGGAGGTTCAGGCAGCTCAGGATGATACCTTATATAGTGTAGATAGCTTAGACTGTTCCTTCTTTTCATGCTTAGCTGTTGTCTCTATTTTCAGAGTTGTATATTTTAGAGTTGATGAGACTTTATTATTTCATTCTGCTGTACCTCAGTTGAGAATTTCTTATCTATTTCCATCGTGTTACATTCTACCTTAGATTGTGATTGAGTTGTACCTCTGTGTTGGCCTCCTTTTGGAGAGTATATTTCATGTTATGTAGTTATAGTTCCTGACCTAGAACAACGTTCTACCGTAGACACTGCGGCGTAGGCTGGGCGCTGTTACGTACTCGTACCCTCACGGTGGTGCGGATCGTGACACGTTTTTAGTGGTGGCCCATGCAGGTCGAGTTATGTAGTGGTATTCGAACTAGAGTATCACTACAGCCTGCAGTAGGATTAGGATATTTTTGGAGGTACTCAATCACATTAGGAAAAACTCTTAATCCGATTCTTTTTGTCTAAAATTGTTGCTTATTGACTTCCCTCGAATATAAATTGTTCTCCTTTGAATTTTCGCTTTATTCTCAGAAATTGCTTCTTGTTTTGATCTGTCTTCATGATGGTTATGAAGAC
The DNA here is from genome assembly GCA_029216955.1 of Iris pallida. NCBI lineage: Eukaryota > Viridiplantae > Streptophyta > Magnoliopsida > Asparagales > Iridaceae > Iris > Iris pallida. Next base: position 64,517 of record JANAVB010015785.1, read on the forward strand.
ACGATCTCATCGCTTCGGTTCGGGGGATACTATCGAGAGGCTAGCCACCTCTCGTCCTGTTTATCAGGGCCTCGAGACCGCAGCTTCTGTTGTGTCGACTCAGGTTGGCGTTTCTGCTATATTGGAGGTGCACCTCCGTCTGTACAGAGACTTTTCCCTTCATTTTCGGTTTCTCTCAGCAGCAGCGATTCATGCAGCATCAACAGCAGAGATTTGTGCAGTATCAGCATCAGGCTGGAGGAAACTAGCAGGACGAGCTATCGTCAGGACAGTCGAGGATGCACAGACCGTTGGAGATCTTGCTGCAAGTTCCGTTCTTCTCAATTCCATTCCCGTAATTGTCTTTTATAATTACCTTGAAATCCGATTCCATCTGTTCCTTGTTGATTGATTAATTTTGTCATGTTACTCTTTTGTTGGTTTGTTTTTCTTCTGAGAAAATCATAGGGCTAGGTCGCCTAAATCATGGGATCTAGAATCCTCGATAGTCGTGTTAGTTGGCATAGTGAGGACATGTAGTCAAATTTTGGATGTATTCTCGGGTATGAGAATTTAAGGTTTTTGTCGTCGCATACGGCAGTGCGAAAATTTTAAATACCATGAACCTAGAGGTACGTACCTTAGTCAAGGACTCTGTGATTATCGTAGCCTTGCTCACTAGCATGATGAAGACTCTGGACAACATGATTTTGGACAGACGCATATGATTAACAGATTGTATCTTGAGAAGGTTTAAACATCATACCCTTTTGATTGTTATAAATGACTTAGGAGTGGGGATATTTAGTTTTGTAGAGCTTATTCATAGGTAGTTCCTTCATAATATAATGGTATGATGACTTGTAGAGTGTCTGTACCCTAGAGGTGATAGTTAACATTGGTGTTAGAATAGTAACCCATTGCAGATAATTCTCCTGTTATCTATAATACCAACCAGTTACACATAGGATGTTGGTATGCCTTACATCCTTGATGATTACTACTTTCTCTTACCTTTCCAGTGAGGCACCCATGACCAGAGCCTGCCTTTGAGTATAGTTGTAGTTTACCTAAGACCGAGAGGTCTATTGCATAGATAGATTGCAGATGATATTGGCATATGGGATATATGTTAGTTGGTATCTATAGGCCATTGTTGTATAGGATTATAAACATGTTGTTTAGCCTATACTTGGTTCAGTTTTCCATTTAGTTAAGTTCCCTTCGTGTTGAGTTCCTTTGTGTTGATCACTTTTATAGGCAGTGTGCAGACCCTTCACTAGATACCATGTCCCCTTGATTCAGACCATTCATCCTTAGCCTAGTTCTAAGCATTGTTTCAGACCCTTATAAGTTTAGTCTGCCTTAACCCTTGGTTGATCAGTCATGTATATAGATAGATATACTTAGGATATATGTGATGGGTTGTTGTCTTGAGCATATATATGTGTGGTATTTGGTATTTATGTGCTTAGCTTGTAGGTATTTAGTTATAGGTGACATGATAGGATTGGGAAGTTAAGAGCTAGTCTTATAGAGTTTCTCTTTGCTAAATTCTAGTTGCCAACACCTAAATAGCTAGCATAGGTAAAACCTAAGAAGTTGACCAGTTGATGACCAAGTACTTGGATGTTGAGAATTGACTAGTGATTGACCCTTGACTATGTTTGACCTAGAAGGGGGTGCGATCATCTTAATTTCGAGGACGAAATTTTTATAAGGTGGGTAGGATTGTAACACCAGTTTTCCAGATGAGGGTAATTTTAAAATTTTGTAATTTAATTATTATTTATTGAATATTTATTATAATTTTTGGTGATTTTTAATCTTTTTAAACTATTTAAAATTATGACTTATGATTTTGACATTTACTATGTTTGGTTTTAATTTCGAGGAATTTGTCACCCCCAGTTTTCAGGAACAGGGATATTTTGTCATTTTGTATTTTTGAATATTTTTGAAATTTATTTATTATTTATGATTTTTTTGGGGTTATTGAGTCGGGTTCGAATTTCAGCTCAATCCGACTTGAAACGGGGACCCGAGGGTAGTGTTGACTTTAATGGACCCACACATTAGTTAGCCATGGCCCACATGAGAAATATTTAGTTAGAGATTAGACTAATTATTATGGATAAGGTTAGTGTGATTAGGGACTTTAGAATGACTAATTTAGCCCCAACCAATTAGCCCTTTCCTAATACTAATAGAATAGGTTAGTGGGGCATTTTGGACCTTACCATAATAGGACAAATAGCCCCATATGGCCAGCCACTTTGGGAGAAGATAGGCTCAAGTATTATTATTATCTCCACACTCTCTCTCTTGTTCTTCCCCAAATTTCTAGAGAGCAATCCCAAGCAACTTCTCACCAAATCCTTCCATTTTGCCACCAAATCTTCTTCTTTCCTTCTCATTCTAGCCAAGGAGGAAGCAACCCAAGTTTGGGAGGATTCGGAGCTTGTTCATGTCCTTTGGGAATCTCTACGTGTCGGTGTCGCTCGGAAAAGCTTTTCTTCGATTCGATCTACCGGGAGGTATAAATCCCTTCTCCTTTCATTTCCTCACATATAGGTCTATTTTGAACCCATAGGAATGACCCCCATGGTTGTATCTCCATTTGTGTCCATTCGTGTCCATTGGAGGTCATAGGAGTGTCCTTTGTGTGTGGTTGTGTCCATGTGGGAAAACCCCAAATTTGGACAATGTTGTTGTTATGTATGAATGAATTATTACAGTTTAATCTCATATTTTGTATTGGAGATGTGTTCTATAGTGTCTCATATATATATTAGTGTAGAGAGTGAGTTCTGATATATGTTATATACTTGTGTTTTTGTCTCAAACTACCCAAATCGTCATAATTTTATCCACATTTTTAGTAGCAATAGCAACTTAGAAATGTCATAACTTTTAGCTTAAAACTCTGATTTATCTTCCTTTTTTTAAAAGAACATATCGAAGTTAGCTTTCCAAATATATTTTAATAAGCCAATTCTTTCTGTAACTTCTGTAGAATTTTGAGTGTCAGCTATACGAAAGACGACAACGCGTTTCGGTATTTTGCGATTCCGGGAGCTTCGTATACGAAAATGCGATCCGTTTGACGTTTCGGAAAGCTAACATGAAGTACTACAACATACTTTAATCCTAGAATTTAGTGATGCCCAGTTGGTAGTATTGGTTTTAAGTAAAAGAGTGACTATGATATAGCAATTTGTGTAACCTATGAGCCTATGTAGTATGGATATTAAATGAATATAGAGTATGTAATGCATGATATGTTAGATGAATGAAATGATTATATATATGATATATATCCTCTTTACATTAATGTATATATATGGTTGAATGCAAGCATGTAGGAATACAATTAATGTAATTAGTAAGCAATGCATAAATGCATGAATGAAAGAATGATATACAAGCATGCATGAAAGTATATAAGAATGCTAGATATAAATGCAAGAATATGTATGATAGATAGAATACATAATGTATAAATATGGTAAATGCAATATCAGATTTCATATGTAGACATAGAACTAATGCATAGCTGATATTTAGATTGAATGTTAGTTCTTTAGGTTGTTCGAACACTGAACTGTCCATGTAAGCATATATACCTTCATTTTCTATTGCCAAGCCAATTTCAGTTTTAATATAGTGGAATGTCTATGAATGTAATGTGAACCTTCAACCCCTTAATTCGAAATATTAGTTAATTTCGTATTAGACAATGCATGAGCTGTATGCATATGGGATGTTGGCTTAATGGCAGATTTCAGATAACATGGTTCATTTTATGTGGTTAGTTACACCAGTTTATGGGATAGCTCACTTTAGTTATATGTAAATGTGGAAACTAAACTGAGAATGAACTTCACCCTCTGCACAAGGACACCCCACTCTATATCAACCACCATGCCATGTAACCCTTCTCTAAATGATTGCTATAATATATAGATTTATGTAAAGTATAGATGCATGTTAGTTATAACTTAATAGTCTCTACTCTAATGTATATAGATGTATACTTGTAGCCATGCATGTTAAGTATAATACATGTGTAATGTAGATGGGTTAGCTTTGTGCCATGTGTAGTGTAAACTCATAACTAGTATTGATTTCTCTTTTCATGTACACCTCCACGTCACACAACACACATAGCTTTACATGTTAGTTCTTTTCTCTTATAATAATATATATATATATCTTAATTATATATATATATATATATAATGTTGAATATGCAGGAATGTGATGTATCTTGATATGTGACTTGTGTTGGCTTGTATAGCCTTGGATTTGTATGGTGTGTACTAGCTAGGGTAGACTGGTTAGGCCTAGTGAGACTTCATTGAGTCTATGTTGACCCAGTGACCTAGCTTTGATAGATAGTGACTAGAGTTGACCAAGTGTGATTTTAGCCTAGTTTGACCTAGACAGCATATAGATGCATTGTAGCAGTCTATTCCTTATTTTAGACATGTTGTAACTTGTGTTGCTCTGATTAGGAGACAGGCACCTTCCTCAGGCAGTACACTTTCTTCAGACATTCAGATACGAGGCGAGTACATTCTCTGACGTTTCTACTTGTCTGGATTACATTCTTGCTCGATTACTGTACTTGATGCTGACACGATCATTATCACGGATGGACTATATGGATCTTCTTCTGAGATGTTATCTCCTTGTATTCACTAAATACATATTGTGATGTGCATTTCACTACATATTGTATTTATTGAATACCCTTATCATTGTACACCATTGTGCATATGTACTATCTATCCTTGAGCCATTGTACAAGCTATTGTAAAGCATTGTACAAGTATTGTATAATTCATGTACAAGCCATTGTATAAGGTAACGTAACTGAATTGGATCCTTGTGGTATTGATTGGGGAGGGAGAGTAGAATTGGTTATGTGATCAATCTATTGTTTAAGAAATTGTATATGTCCATTGTATACCACGTACAAAGAGTCCCATTTATTGTATAACCTAACCCGTTTATATAACCATATTGT
>JANAVB010015786.1:0-20000 GCA_029216955.1 Iris pallida
ACAATTAGTATGCATTGGGGTTTTTTTAAGCTATCAAGGCATTTATTTTCTAGAAATATGATTTTAAGGATTAGTTAATTTCAAGTTGGATAGTAGCGTATTACCACCTCCAAACGGTAGTTGGAATTTTATTACAAGGTGGTATACACAAGAGGACAGCTAGATCGAGAAAACAAATTTATGATTTAGATTTTTCGAAATTATGAAATAGTTTATGATTTTTGGGATATGAAACCGATTTGAAAACATCTTTAAATTGTGACACATGATTTATGATTAAGTTCAAGTTTTGAATATGTTAAAGTTTATCTCAAATTTATTAAAGTGTTTTAAATTATAAGTTATGATTTTGTAACGACTAGAGAATATGAAGGGTTTATGATTTACAGTTTATTAGAGGGCTTGAGGATTTAAATTGATTCTACGATTTACGAATTATAAGTATTTAATATTGAGCTTGAAGAGATAATGGTAAAAAAAAAATTGTTTGAAATATTTTTGGAAGATATGAAATCGACTTGAAGGAAAAATATTTAAAATTTGCTCATATGATCTATGATAGATAAGTTATTTAGATTTCGAGTTTAAAGCCTTGATTATGGATATTTAAATTTTGGTAAAAAAAAGAAAATTACTTTTGAGGAGTAGTTGTGACTTATTGGGAGCTAGATATACACATTTGAAGGATATATAATTAAATTTGGGAGTTATTTAAACGTTCCATTTTGTAGTATAAATTTTGACGAATAAACTTATTAAATGTTGAGTTTAAGATTTGGGGAAAAAAGAGAAAAAGAAAAAAAAAAAAAGAAAGTATTATTATTCAATTGCGATATACAAGGGTTGTTTCAAGATTTACTAGAGATTTAAAATTATGATTAAAGTTGACAGTCTAAGATAATTGAAATTTTGGCGAAGTATCTTGGAAATTTTATTGAGAAAATTTCGAGGAACTTGAAATTTTAGATTAGATCATATATTGGTAGAAGACCAAGAAGCAAGTAAGGTCACCCTAGTGAGATAGAAGTATTCCACATTAGATTGCCATGCCACCTATGACTATGATATTGCATATACACAAGTATAGTTAGTCATCGACCAAACCGATGAACATATCTTTGACTTACTCGACCTTCCCTCAAATCTAGATCATTATTCATGACCATCTAATTGTTTGAAACTAAAAATTAGAACCATCCCCTTGACCATACCCTTATCTATGAACTTTTTCTAGAAATTGTCTCTCTAACTTATTTAGCCTTGCCCTACGAGATTCCTAATTATCTTTATTCGTGCTTTAACCTTTATACTTGAGCATTAATTAGTACCTTATGAAAACCCACTTTCTATTTTTGATCATTTAGCATCCCCTATCGTGACTTTGATATTTGGAGCACAACACTAGACTTTTCCTTCCAACAAATTTCACATGCAAGACCTAGACGAGCCCACCTTCATGTAGGTATCATGTCCCACTAAAACACGTCCCCTTGTACTCGATTTTGGTACGACTTTCGGGTCCTAAAGACTCAACTATAACCTATACCATGGTACCGAAATACTTTTGACTATATAATTGGACTCAATCTCGACTCAAATCTTCGGCCGATTGCGAACTACTAAATCCGTTAAATGCTTAACTTTGCGTTTTATCTTGACTGTTTAACCCTTATCATTTTATTTTTGTATTATCTTGATTTACTTAGACCCATAACACCTTTTACTCTTCATACAATATTAGCAACACTTACTTTCTCCCTTCCAATTAAATTGCTTTCTCATACTTCACTATGATATCTCCATTGTTTACGCCACCTTGTTCCTTGTATGATTCCCTTATGCGAAATAAAATTTGATCATGACAATCTTGAGTTAGTAGAAGCTAGATTGGAGAACCCCACAGCATGGATAAATAATGTAGTTGGTTAAGATAATTACGAGATTATGAGGTATAGATGGGACATAAATAAAAATGTGCGATAAAATCCGAATAGATGCAGCAAGAAAAGTTATATTGTTGATAAAACAATCAAAGGTAATAGACTTCTCAAATTTACAAAATTTGTTTCGAGGTAACAAATATTGAGCGAAAAAATTCTTAAAGTGTTGGTGGTTTAAGAACCAAAGTTATATATAAAACTTATGGATGCAAATTTTTGATAAAGACAATATTGGCGTTGCCTTCGATAACATATAGTGTTATGACGAAAGTTTTCAAGGATAACCAATTGATTGAAGAAAGAAACCTTACATTTTGATGCATGGAGAATCAAGTTCTAAGATGATTATGAATATGAAGCAAGATGAGTTCATTTCTACCATCAAGAAGAAAAGATTGTTGAATTCAAATTTTCGAGAGAGACTAATAAATATTTGAGGAAATTTTAATTATGATGATAGAAGATTGAGTTATGAAGGTATACCGTTAGTTTTCGAGATTTATCAAACATTGAAGACGGATTTTTGATACCTATAGATGCATCGTACATTGACCAATAATACAAATTGTAGAAAGAAGATTTTAACTTTTACTTGGGCCAAATTGGTTGAAGGTTGAAATTTTAATAGAAAATTTTAAAGATATATATAAATGAGCTATAAAGATTATGGAAGTCAAAATTTGAGACTATCGGAAATTCTATGACGAAATAGAGGAAATTAGAGTACATTTATAATCATATTGGTTTTGTTTAAGGGGACGTGGAACGGAAGAAATTTTGGAAAGAACGATTTATGATATGAGAGATTTCATGAATATTGATGATATCAAATGATTAAGGAGATTATTACCTACTTATGAGGTTGTCCTTTTTGGTTAATGTTAAGATTGATCAAGCTTAGTCATTGGTTGGTTGTCATATGCATGATCATAATCTAAATTGAAACCATCAAAATTTTCTGTTCTAGTCGCTCAAATGACATATTGCCATTGAATGTCGCGCCTCATCGTCGAATATTTTGCGTTCTCGTCTAAAGAAGATTTCATACTTTCGTTCGAATAATATTCTTTCTATCCTCTTCACCCTACCTACCCTAATTTTTCCTAAATTTCGAGGACGAAATTCTTTTAAGTTGGGTAGGATGTAAACCCCCTAAATTTCTACTACGATTTTTTTAAAATATTTTTCGTATCTACTTTTTACTTCGTACGTCGCATACAAGTTCGCATTTTTTTGCGTGGCGAGCGAGATTGCATTTCATATTTGCTCGACGAGTGCGAATATGCGTCAAGGTACATATTTAGAAAATTTTTTTTATAAATTTTATTTTATAGAAAAGTACATATGATAAATATTTTAATTTCAAAAAGAGTTATTTTATTCGCCATTTGAAAATAAATTTGATTTGGAAATTTTTGTTATATAAGAGATATTCTAGATATTTACGAAATTTGAAATTGGTTATTAATCTATTTTGTCATTTACAAAAGCTATTTTATAATTTAATATTTAAGTAATATCCTTAATTTTCGAAATTAATTATTTTTATATTTTTAAATATGGAAATGATACTTGAGATTTTGTTGATTTTAATATTTGGTTAAATATGCTAATTTAAATTAAAAAAATTTCATTGGGATTTGAATTAAATCAGTGGAGGTTTGTATTGGATTTGGATTTGAACGATTTAAAGTTTAAAACGAATTTAAATTATATTATGATATTATCTATTGGGGATTTAAATACTCCCAATTCCTATCTAACTGGGAATTCCCACATCCTATAAATAGGCAGGTACTCCTCCAGCAATTTTTCATCCACAACCAAACCGTACATCGTGTCGGTGCCCTTCCCCATCCACTATATCTTTTACCCTTACAAGTACAATATTTCTCCAGAGTCCGACAATCCCGGACTCGACACCCACTCCGTGTCATGCAGGACACCACCACGCTACCCCAATCACCACAACTCCTCTCGACACTGCCGCCTCCGCCACGACATCCCGACTCGAATCACCAGCACCGTCACCACCTGTCCTGACTCACCACCACCATCTTCGACAACATCACCGCCCTAGCCACCCTCAACAGAAAGAAAGAAAGGAGGGAAAAAACTCTCACCGAGCCGAGCCGGAACTCCGCCGCCCAAACCCCGGTGCTAGACCACCGGCGTTTGCCCTCCACCGTCCGACCTCCGCCCCACTCGCGAGCAACCCCTTCCCACTCCGCTATCAAGTCAGCCGCTCCGCTCTCGGTCGCGAATACGCCCCGCCGAGCTGGAAAACCCCCATCGCCACTGCGCGCGCAGATCCGTGAACCCCTCTGCCCTCTGTCGTCGACTGCGGTGAGCACCGACCGAGCGCCGCCTTCCTCCGCCAGATCCAGCCAGATCCGACTTCCTCCGCCTGCACACGGCCTCAGCCGTGACCGCCGTCCTTGCCGGCCCCCTCCGATTACATCACCGATCCGCCGCCCCACGTCTAAACCCCGCCACCAGCGCCACACTTCCGGCTTCCCCCAACCGCAGCCACCGCCGACCCTTCTGAAAACCCTCTTCTCCGCCTCCTCCGTCCGCAGAGCCGCGTCCACTGGGCCCGCGCACCGCCCGCGCGCAGCCTACCATCCGTGCCGACCACGACGCCGGAGCCCGCGGTGAGCCCTCTCTGCCCCCAAATTTATTTTTCCCTATCTCTCTCCACCCTCTCTAAGTAAAGACAGCAGGAGCTATCCTATATAAAATTATTATCTATTATATTTTTTATTTTATTTTTGTTATTATTTTTACTGTTATTAATAATAATTTATTAACATTCTCATTATTATATATATTAATTATACTGTTATTAAATATTTAGTATTATTATTTTTGTTATTAGTATTATTATTATATTATAATTACTGTTATTATTACCTTATTAATATTATTTTAAAAACTTTTGTTATGACTATGAATTTCATTATTAAAATGATTTTGCTTATTTAAATAAATTTGATAATATTATTTTCCAAAATTCTTTTGAACAACACTCAATAGCCCTAAAAGTATTACTAAATTATTATTTTATTACTGTATTTAAATATGAATTTTTCCTAAAAAGATGTATATGAACAAGGTTATGTTTTCTTCCTATTATACGTTTTCAAGTATTTATATAAAATATTTTTATTAGAAAATTTCAGTTGTTAACCTAAAACGATTTATATATATATCTACTTACAAATATTTTGGTATAACAAAATATAGTTTCAACATCATAAATATTTTTAAAATAGGATACGTACGTAATCTCCTCAATTTCTCCTTGCTTAAACACCCTTAGCAATGACTAATCATCCATTCATATTTTTTCGTGAATTCGAACCTTGCTGCATCGACCATGACTAGTGGACTATTGGGACATGTCAGAAAACACCGCACCATACCAGGCGACACACCAGGCAAGATACCTTGCCATTATTTACTGTTTATAGTTGTCTGCATTTTATTTATATATCTGTTCATTTATTTTCTGTTCTTCAGTTCTAGATTTACTACATGTTCAGTGATATTAGCTAAATTGTTATTATCCTTTGATTGCATGTGAACCTAGAGTTAAGGGACTACCGTCTGTAGTGTATTGCATATCCCTTGATACAGTTGTACCACGAGGATGTGTGAGATGAGTAGCATGTAGAGGTTCTTGCGTGTGGGCTGATCTCCCATGTGCATGCGTTAGGGCTAACTGCTAATAGAGGCTATTAGGAGACTTAGCAGTTAGTAGAGGTACATGGTCGTGGATACGACTTGACAGGTACATTGGATGGGGAGAACATTCCTTGTCGTATGGGCTTCTATTGCACTTCCCTTATAACCCGGAAGCTCCGCTGGAGATACGGGTATGAGCCTCTCAGGTTGGCCACTGTCGTTTTTGAACGTCATGCTCTCGGTCACTGGTGCCCAAGTGGGGACTATACTAGATCCCATTACAGCCAGGGCTCATGCGACGAAAGGTTTGTTCTTAACTGCATGTTCACTTTAGTATGGTTAGATTACCTTATAGTGTCTTGTCACTTTTTTGATTGTGGTATATTTTATATTCAGTATTATATGGCATATTGATGTATCTTGTTACGTCCCTCTGAGGACCTGGTTATCTCGCCAGGTGTGTGTTCTTGTCTTTCGTAGGTGTTCTAGCCGTGGCCATGGTTGTCATTATTTTTTCGAGGATGATTGCACTTCGATCGTCTTCGCTTCGCCACCAAACTCATTGTATTTTCCATGTTTTTTTCCTTACTTGTTGGTAGTGGATTTGTCTCCGCCCAACGATTGTATACATGACAAAATTCAAAGTTGCTTTTATATCATTATTTATCTTTATGGATGAGACTTAGTACCTTGGTTACTGCATTTTACAGCTTATGTATATATACGAGGGTCCATATACTTCGTATGTATACAGCTGGCATGATTACGTTCTAGTCCTACGTATTTTGCGACTGGGGCGTTACAATGTGAATACAAAAATCAGTAGAGTTAACACATTGTGATAGGGAAAACAGGAAAAGGACAGTTCATTATATCTAAATCAATTCAATGAATAATTCATTCGTTCCAATCTCAGTTAATTTAAAGAAGGAAGGGAAACCAATTTCCAGTTCTCATAAATTCCGAATTCCACACATTGCCAAAACCCTTTTACAACAAGCCAAATTTAAATGTAAATTTTAAGCTAAACATGAACAATTATGTGGAAAACATATAGTTAGTGAAAACATCACTCAAAATAGGATTTAGAGTTCAGCCAATTAGAAATCACCTATATATCAGAACATGGTATCAGTCACTACTACACAGTCCAACCCGATGTCCAAATTTCCATTTCTTAATCAAAAACCTAATCTATCTTGTAAAATCAAACTAACATGTACTAATACATTTGTGTAGATTATTAAATCATGTAAATTAATATCAAAACATTTATGAACTAGACTTTAATATCAGAAAACTGAAAACTGGGTGAATGTATCAGTCGAATGCAAATTACCAATTTCGAAACCAAACTCACCTCAAAACCTATTCTAACATGTAAATCTAATTTAACATAGATAATATATCATGTTTAGGATCAATTTAACAATTAAAATCACTATTAAAATATTTAAAACCGAATCAAAACAGGGAAACAAAATATGCACTGATACACGTACAGTGCAGTGGACAGCCTCGTGCACGTGGTTCCAGTGCTCGTGCACACGACACGACACGATACAGATCTCATGATCGTATCCCAGTGTCGAGGGGACTAGGGCTAGGTCGAGGACACCCTGATTCGTGTCCTAATGCATCGTGTCCTAAGTTATCAACCTGTGTCAGTGGTCGACTGTGCGCGTATGCGTGTGTGTAAAACCAATGCACAGGTGATTTCTCCCTCGACATGCCACGTGGTCATCTGAAACTTGACACATGGCATGTCAGTTAGTGCCCTGTGGTGTGTGTCGAGTTTCGTGTCCACTAGTCACGTGTCGTGTCTGGTGCAGCCCCCAAACAGCAGGACAATGCAGTCCGTGCGCGCGCAGCGTGTCCAAGTGTCAAAACTGACACGACACAAGACCAAATCCACCTCAGTCGACTAGAAACATGTAAGCAACATTAAAACATGATTTCTTAATCAGAACATTCACAAATTAAAATTGAAATGCCCATTGTTGCATTTCATCAAACACTTAAACCCTAGGACTGATACGTGTCCATTTAGGACACAAAATGGACACGAAACCTAGGTCTAGGCATACCTACAGTTAGGGTAGACCTAGGGCTCTCCAAATATGCAAAAAACTAGAATTTTAATGGTGTTTATAGAGATTTACCTATTGGTGTCAAAATACAAGAAAAGCTTCCAATAGAGGGGTTTCTCCTTGCTAGCAAACTTCCCCAAATTGATCCCAAGCTGGAATAAATCTCCATGAACAGCAAGAATACTAAAATTAGGATCTAATGCAATTTGTTTGGATTAAAAAGGAGTTAAAATAGATTTTCTAGGAATTTATGAAGATGGAGACTCACCTCTTTCCAAAACTTGTGAAATTCTAAGGAGGCTAGCCCTAATTTCTAGGAGACTATTTATAGAGGGAATTCCCAATGCTAGTGGCCGGCCACAGCTAGATTGGGCTAGGGTTTGGCTCATGCCTAATGGGTTGGGCTTAGTCATTAATCAATGGTTCAAAATCACAAGTCATGACTTGTGGCCAAAGGCTTTCTATTCTAATCTCTATTTCCTAATTGATTCTAATAACTAGGATATGGTTAACTTAAATTAACCTAGGGTTTCATAATCTAGCCAAGTCCAACTCAACTAGGGTTAGCTTCTAGGTTAGCCTACCAAGTCAAAGCTAGTCAAAGTCAACCTATTCAACCTTCATTTAAACAAGTCCAAAATAATTCCTAAAAATTCCCATAAATCCAAATAAATTATAATAATTTCAAATAACCCCAAAAATGACAAAAATACCCTCAAACTAGAAATGTGGTAGTGACAAACGAATTGTTGTATTGGAGGACAAATTGAAGACCATGGCAGAAATGGTGGCAAGCATGCACACCATAATTATGGCTCAATATACGATACCCCCAATTGTAAACCCTGCTACAAATCCTGAGCTCATAGTATCTTCTGTACCTGCTAGTCTGGGGGTACCAACTCCTCAGGTTGCTTCTGTGCCAATTCAAGCTAATCCCAGTCAGTCTGGTGCTGGGGGTGGTAATTACCACGTCGTTCCTCCTCCTAACACTTCTAACCAGCCTACCAATTCCCAAACATCAGGGGATGCTAATGAGGCTGTGAAGCTCTTACGCACTCAGTTTGAGGCCTTCAAGCAGAAGGATGGCCTACAAATACTGGGCATAAAGCAACCATATCCTACAGAGTGGAAGGAAGTTCCATTTCCTCCTAAGTACAAGCTTCCAACCATTATGTTGTTTGATGGCAGCACTTCTCCAAGTCAGTACATCAATCATTTTGAGGTGATGACTAATCAATTACAGCCAAATGATGCTCTCTTACTAGAGTGTTCGTCGGTTGTTTAGCCGACGCAGCATATGACTGGTATCATAGCCTGCCTGATGGCTGCATCACTTCTTTTGCTGGTTTCAAGCAAATGTTCTTGGAATGGTTTTACGAAGGAGTCAACGACATAACGATGTCTGCCCTCATTAAGATTAAACAGAGGCAAAATGAATTCACAGAGGGTTTCATTGAAAGATTCTGCCGAGAGGCACTCAAAATGCCTTTAGGAACTCCATCTGCTGTAACAATAGACACTTGTAAATCAAACTTGTTGCCTATTATCAGTATGTGGACAGGATCTACATAATTCCAGGATTGACCTTCATTCATTGTCAATGCCAAAGCAGCCGAGGTCAGTACCGAAAAGTTCAAGCAGTTAGGAGTCCAAATGACTCATCCTAACCAAGATGAACATTATACACCCGGGGGTAGTAATCGCCAGAATAACCGCAAGAGTAAAGAAACACTGGCCTTCAATCTCAAGGGCAAAGAGTCTTTGACTGTCAATGTCACTCAGACGGCATCCACTCCATCAGCACCACCACAGAAGACAACTCGTCCAAAAGAAGAGTATTCTTTTGATGAAGATGATACTTTAAGCATCTTCGATTGCTTGATCAAAAGCAATAAGCTTCAGCTTCCAGAGGCAAAACGGCCACAAGAAGTGGGTAAAATTGATCACCCTAAATACTGTGTTTATCACAGATTTATAAGGCATCCAACCAGAGCATGTTATGTGCTCAAGGGTAAAATCTAAGAGTTGGTCAACTCTGGAGCAATTACTCTTCAACAGGACGAGAAAATGGTGACTGTTAATGTGGTTTCTCTACAATTCGGTGATTTTCTACCACAACTTGTGCAAGATGGTGTTGTCCCCATTCCAAGGACTACTCTTGAGATCGTGAATCTCCTACCTCCTCAAAATGAAGGTCTTGTTCCACTATCGACTGACAGAGGAGAGATCATATGGATTCATCTAGATCTGGTAGCAGAGTTTGAAACGCCTTCCTCTTCTAAGCAAAAGAAGCATTCCAGATCTAAATCCAAGAATTGTAATATGGTATCCTTTGAACCAGTAACAGAAGAAGAAATTCTAATAGGCACTAGATCAGGGAAACCCTATCTTCGGGAGTATTTCAAAATCAAGAGAACCCTGCTCCGCCTCCTGATGTTCCTCCTTCATCATCTTCTCCTGTTGAAAATACACCATCCACATCCTTGCCGGTGGTTGAACCATCTCCTCCTAAACCAACATCAGCAGACATGGGGAAGAAACCTGTTCGCTTTGACAAAGCACTAAAGAAGTCCTCATCTTTTGGACTTGAAAAGCCTTACAATTTTGATATATTGGCTCAATTGGCCAATACTCCAGCAAGATTGTCAATCTTTGAACTTTTACGTCTCTCAAAAGAAACTCGAGAGACGTTAAGTGAAGCCTTGATGCAGGCTGACGCTTGTCTTACTCTCTCAAGAAACCTAAAAAGGAGCCAGTCAGCTGTGCACATCGTCATAGTGTATTTGAATTAATGCCCAATATTACTTTTACACAAGATGACATGTTGTTAGAAGACAATCCTCATGATCGTCCTCTTTATTTCACGGGGTATGTGTAAACGCCCTAAATTTTTAGATATTTTCTTTTAAATTTTTACAATATTTTAAAATTTTAGGACTTTTAATGGTAGGTTTTTCTCAAATTTTGGTAGCAAGTAAATCTACATCTGGTACATACATAGATGAACTGTACCAATTTATGTATTAAATACTTCAGAAAAATAGTCTTTAATTTTATACTTAGAAGGATTTTTAGTTAAAGTTAGCAATATATCTTTATTTAAATTTTTAAGTGCTTTGTATTTAAATAATGACTTTGGATAATATTTGCAATAAAAGGAAATTGCTACATTATATGTAGCTAATATGTATATTTTACATATTATTTATTAAAATATTTTTAGGAATATTTTTGAGGTTCTAAGAAATTTTCATAGATTTATTTAAGATTTATAATTGTGGGTATATATAAAAAGTTAGAAAAGAAAGAAAAAAATTAGAATGGAGCGACTTTCCGTCTTACCGATTGCCTATTACCCAGCTCGGCTATAACCTGTTTCTTCCTAGGTCGAGGGAAATTCTGGTGTAACTTGCTTGGTTTATGTTTTGTCAACATGCTTCGTATGAAAATACCTAGGATGGTTTGAAAGACCACGAAAAGCAAGTTGTGTAAATTCTTATCTAAATTCTTGAACCAAATGAGAGCTTGGAAAATAATTAGCCACTCGCCAGTACATGTTGATTGTACTGATCCTCGCTCTCTCTACAGGTGCGATAAATCAGGAGGAGCGTGCCGCGTGAAGGGAGGCTACGCTCGTGTATTTTGAAGCTTCGTCCGTGTAGTCGAAGTTTGGATCCAATCAATTTTGAAGACTCCGCTGTCGAAGGCTAGAAGATAGATGGAGCGACTTCCCGTCATCCAGGTGGTTTTTGTATTGCTAGTTGTAATCAAGGGATGAATGTATGGAATGGCTATCTCGTCGACGTTCATTTTGTAATGGAGTCAGTTTGTAAAAAGCCTGCGCGGCGCCCTTGTATTGAGTCTGTAAAATGATGTTCATTATCAATAAAGCTTAAGTTTCCTTCTCTTTAATGTGTGTTCAATTTACTCTGCACATTCTCTTGTTGTTGTGTTTCGGATAACCTTATGACTATGCCTTGTGCGAGCGCAACTTAGGCTTATACGGCATCATGCCCGGGGGACGACTATCGATTCTACGGAATCGGGGCATGACATAGGGGTAGACTACTGTTTCGATGATGGGATATTGAACCGTGTTATGATTTGGACACTTAACTTTATCTTTATTTTATGGTGCATTATATTCATTTCATATGGCATGTTCTTTCTGTATGTCCCTCTGAGGACATTGTTATCTCTTTAGGTGTGTGCTATCATGATTTACTGCAGGTGTTCTAGCCAAGGCCGTGATCTTTTCCATTTCTTCGAAGACGATTGCGCTTGATTCGCATTGATATCTTATCGATCACTCCTTGTACATTTTATTTGAGATAGTTGGTAGTGGACTTTGTCTCCGCCCAACTTTTGTACAAATTATAGTCCAGTATTGATTTCTATTTTATATTTATTTTTTGTGTGGGTGAGATTAGTATCATGGATTACTGCATTTCACAGCTTATGTATACATACGATGGTTCCATATATTGGAGTATACTTCGTATGTATACAGCTGGCATGAATACGTACCTAGTCCTAAGTATTTTGGGACTGGGGCGTTATATATTTTTGTGGTGGCCCATGCAGGTCTAGTTTGTCACTTCGGTTACGTTACTGTACCGATGTGAGCCTGCATATAGGATTAGAATGTAGGAATCTCATCCATAAGCTTGACCTCCTTCCTTGATTCCAATTTCGAACTCTCGTTCGATTACCTTGATTTCCTTCTATTGATTCCTTTCACTGTATCTCTTACCTTTTCCCCTTCGTGCTTGATAAAGAGGTTAGAAAGATGATTCATACCAGGAATACATGTTATATTTCTCAATCACTCTATTAGTTAATTTTTTTTATAAATGAGTAGTATGCCTCACGGCCTATCACCCCCAGTCCTTGTAACCTATTACCGAGGTGTAACTGAGTGCTAATAAAATATATACTAGTGTAGGAAGATATGATAACCTAGAGTATAGAGTTTTAGTAGCCCATACTCTATTGGTCAACCAAGGCTTGATACAAAAGATAGTAGGACCACTGTATAAACTAGAACACCGGACACGACGTAGATTCTTGAGAAACTTGAACCATTTATCTGCTTTCATCATTATCTTCCGTACTTATACTTTGAACTACCATGAATAATGTTGCTATGTATAGCCTACTTTTGTAAGCTTATTCTTTATTGAGCCTGTTCAAGACATATGTATACTGGGGACGCCTACAAGCATATTGTCTAATTAGAATCAAGATATTATGGTCTGATCAACCATAGTGCACTTGGTTCGCTCTATATATGGTTATCCTACGTGGATTGAGATGTAGAGGTATCTAGGGTCTCATCCGCGACTGCATTACAAATTCCTCTTAAAGTATACACTCGCCTTTGAATCGCATAATTGTATTCGATGACATCTTTCTTGAACTCTTTATTACTTTTGTCTTTCAATAATTTAGAAGGACGAAAGCTCGTATTTGGTAGATAGATACAGCGTATTCCCCTATGGCCATGATAGTTGTATACACAAGCGTAGCTACCATCGGTCAGCCATGTGACTGCAACCTTGCCTTAAGCTACTCGTTCTCTCCTCGACCCTAATACTACTATCGTGACCTTCTAGTCATTTGAATTTGATAAGGATTAGAATTGTACCCTTAGTCGAAACACCAGCCAAGGCGACTATATTTTCTCAAGGAACCAATTATTGTAGTCTCTGATTATTTTCTTGATCCTTGCTTTAACTAGCAACCCTTATGCCTTAAACCAACCCTTACTCGACCAAGCCTACAGTTTAGCAATGAAAAGAATAGACCAAAAACAAGGACAAGCAATGATTGTAATAGACGCCCATTCCAAGATTAGAAACTCAACAGATGTTACTCTAGGTACAAAAGTCAAAAAAAGTAACTTAATCATTAGAGACCATTCATATGACATGCCTTAAAGTTCGTTACCCCATCGATGAGCTCTCGTATACTATAGAAGAGTGGATCCCCCTATTCTATTGAATCATGTATCATTGTACACACTCATTCCCATTTATTAGAATAGAGGAACGATCCTTGAACTTGATTCATATCTTTACGTCTTGCCTTATTATCAAGAGTCGAGGTACGATATCACAACTTTGAAATTTTCTAACCTCATCAATCCAAAAAAAACCCGTGTCTTAGCTTCTAGAGTGAGTAATTGTAATCGATTCTATATTTTAGGAATTTTGGGATCACCGGTTGATTGAGGTAAATTGGTTATGTTAGAAGGATAAATTAGTGACTTATGAATTCTTACTTTCTATTTAGATCATTTGATGTCCCCGGCCATGATTTCAATATTCGGAGCACAAGACCATCCGTTACCTTCCAATAAATTTCGCATACTAGACATAGACGACTCCACCTTCAAGTAGATATATCATGTCCCATTAGAACACATCCCATTGTACTCTATTTTTATGATACGACTTTCAGGTCAAAATAACTAGCTATAAACCTTACCATGATACCGATATACTTCACGACTTCAGTTAGAGACTCGACCTCGACTCAAAACTTTTGACCCAATATATGGTTGTGATCGACCCGAAGCCCACTACACACATGCCACTAGTATGCCACTCAATTGAGTCTTCTTGTGCTACTTAAACACAAAAGTCGCAGACGACGTAAATTGGGCTTAAGGAACCTAATAATCCCTCCGACTGACAACTAGCTCAACCACTCGAGTTGAAAACTCATTCTAGGCCATCCTCATCTGGTAGGAATGGTTCATGTAGATTTTGGAATCTTGTCCAGCCAGTAAAGATGGAATCCAAGACTTAATTAATCAAGTTTGGTTCCAAGGAAAATAGTGAATCCTTGCTTTATGATGAGTACCTCTATCCGTATCATTTTGATACCTCTATTATGATTTTGATATTTGGAAGCACAACATTAACTATTGTCTTCCAGCAAATTCTACCCTCATGAACTGGACAAGCCACTCTGTATACATGACATACATGTCCCACACAAACATACCTTCTTGTGCTCCAATCCAATTACGCCCCATGTATGCTATAATTTTCTTAAAACAAATCATAGGGACCCATTTCCATTCTATTTGGATTAGCCATGCAAGTATTAACCCATTTTATTGACCAAATTGAATAACCACGATACAAACAAGACACATCGCACCTGTGACACATGCTTTCCACCCAAGCAAGCATATGCCTCTTACACCATACCAAGCACTGATCCCGCACCCACTAGTCATTATGACTTAAGGATTCCGAACACTTACTTAAGCATGTACTATAGTAAGGTCTTCTGTATTTTTTTTATAGATTCCTAACTCTTGGCCATAAATCCTTCCTTCCCCTAAGTTCTTCGAACCAACTTCTTAGTTTTCCATGTTAGACGAGGAAAGAAATCCTTCTGAACTGACACCGCTTAGTATACTCAAACTCGAGGACCCTACCAGCTTGTCAGGAGCATGACCCCTAGAGTGACAATATTTAGTTGCATTCTTTACGGTAGTTATTGATCGGTAATGTCATGTCAATATCTAAACCTGCTTAGAAATCGTGACTGTGGTCAACAAGTAACCAATATTTTTGTGCCTTCCATCAGAAATTATTTTTAGAAGTCGTGTACGATGATTTTGCATGAGTAGCCAACTTTTATAAGTTGGGTAGAGGCTTGAACGGTTCTACCCCATCTTGTAGAATATGACGTCGACAGGATTCCTTTTATTAACTACCACCTACATCTTTTCAGAAACCGATTTATGAATTGTTGCACTCACGATCCCTTCGTATTCAGTCTTACTATATTTTTGATGTTAAGATTATTATCATATTTTCTATTGAAATTTATTGTATGATTTATATATATTAAAAATTTTAATTTTGAGGACAAAATTTTTATAAGTTTGGTAGCATGTAAACGCCCTAAATTTTTAGATATTTTCTTTTAAATTTTTACAATATTTTAAAATTTTAGGACTTTTAATGGTAGGTTTTTGTCAAATTTGGTAGCAAGTAAATCTACATCAGGTACATACATAGATGAACTGTACCAATTTATGTATTAAATACTTCAGAAAAATGGTCTTTAATTTTATACTTAGAAGGATTTTTAGTTAAAGTTAGCAATATATCCTTATTTAAATTTTTAAGTGCTTTGTATTTAAATAATGACTTTTGATAATATTAGCAATAAAAGAAAATTGCTACATTATACGTAGCTAGTACGTATATTTTATATATTATTTATTAAAATATTTTTAGGAATATTTTTGAGGTTCTAAGAAATTTTCATATATTTATTTAAGATTTATAATTGTGGGTATATATAAAAAGTTAGAAAAGAAAGAAAAAAAATTAGAAAAACTAATTCCCAACAATGGAACAGTACCTTGCACTGTTCCTACACCCCTGACCCCGACCCGTGGTTCCCAGCGGAATTCAAAAGGAAATTTCCATGCAAATTGATTCTATTGAATCATTCACCAAATCTTTAAAAAAAATCAAATCCATCTGAATCCTATTTAGTTCTCTCCTCAGTTGAACCCTAAAACCCATCCTCAAGCAAACTAAGCCATACGAAGAGCATAGCCGACCACAACCGATTATGCATACAAAAGTGTCGAGAGGGAGAGTGAGAGATCAAGCCAAACCGAGCCGCGATACCCCTCGCCTCCCCAGACCTCCGACGAACACTCCTGGCTGCCTGCCGTCGCGGGTCGCCGTCGTCGGAGCCACGACAGCAACCGCGCATCCGCAAAACAGGGGAATAGCAGCAGTGTTGAACCCCTGTTCATCGCGAGTTTTTGGCCACCTCGCTCGATGGTTTTCCGAATCGGTTCTTCGGGTATGCAGCTAACTTATCCCTCTTCAATCCTCTTCCAGTCAAATTAATTTTTAGACAGTAGATTGTTCGAAAGAAACCCTCAAAAACCCCATAAAAACTGTTCAAACTAGAACAGAGAATCAAACCGCAACCCTAACTTTGAAGGCAGATCTCTGTCGATTCTTCCACAGTTTTAAAAATCTAATTAATGACAGACTTAGGCAACCTATAGGTCTGTGAATCCCTTTTGGTAGACTCTGACTTCGTCGACTATGCACTGAAATAACAAACTTCAAAAATGGATAAAAATAGTTTTCAAAACAACAAAAATTTTATGAAAACATCTGATACGGCGTGCGCTCCGACAAACCGGACGACGTGGTCGCACGCTATACGCATCGAAAGGCGCGTATGGACGTTACCGACGTGTGGGAACTGACGGAACTCAGTTTCGTCGTGTGTGTGCGACGAAATCAGTCTGTATCCGTCGAGATACCCCCGTATCGCCAATTTGCAAACTTTGCCCTAACTTCGTGTACATTCGTCGAATTGAAACGAAACTTGCGCCAACAGGTCCGAATCAAAATTCTGGTCCTGTGTGGCAAGCTTGGTTCGATTCTGAGAAGGTCGAATCGGAACCCCTTTTTGGCGGGCCCGCGACCCGCTTCAATGAGCGAATTTGTACACGGCTCATCGGAATACAAAATTGGACATACCGTTGAGTTCGTCTCCTAAAATCGGACCCGTATACATGTAGTTTGACGACTTTAGAGACCGTAGGTACTGGCACGTATTTCGGTGCAAGACGGGTCCAACGGCGGACATCGTTTTGACCCGAAATTACGATTTTGCCCCTATTCCAGAATTTGACTTTTGGACAGGCATTTCCTAGGCATATCTTTTATTCCAAACTCGTTCGTGATGTTTGTTTCAGCATTCGGAGCTTCTTGTGGATTTTGACTTTCGTGTTGACGATTCTGATTGTTGGATTTTGCTGTATCTCGCACCACCCTCAGGCAAGATACCTTGCCTTATTTACTGTTTAAAATTATATGCACCTTTATTTATTTATTTATTGCATATAATTTTCTGTTCTCAGTTGGATCCATTAATTGCTATTTTTAGTTCACTTTATTTTGCTTTCAGTTATTTTTTCCTTCTTGCTTTTTGTATATATGGACGTAGTCTTAGCGAACTATCTTCTGTTAGTGACCTTGGGATGGAGAACAGTTAAATGTATAGGCTACCCCAAGTCCAACAATTGTAGTAACTGCGTACTACGGTAGTCGAGTCGCGAGGGTCACTATCCTCGAGCTATGTAGACTGATGGATCACGTAGGCCGCTAGCCTCGAGTTATGCCGGCTGATAGTATTGGTACTTGACGTGTGCGTGTTGTACGTTGTTACCTTCTCCTGGGGTGTCAGCCTTCACCTGCCCATACATCGAGATGTCTTCTAAATTGCCTACTAGAAAGGTTAGGAGACCTTAGCAAATTTTATGTTCCAATCATCGCATGGAAAAATGTCACATCGCAGAATAGTAAGTTACCCTTTGTCCTTATTTGGTTGTAGGGGTAGCCTACTGTTTCGATGATGGGATATTGAGTCATGTTATGATTTGGACACTTAACTTTATCTTTATTTTATGGTGCATTTATATTCAGTTCATATGGCATGTTTTTCCTGTATCTTGTTGTTGGGTTGGGCCGAGCCATGTCCAGCCTACGCTTGGTTAAAGCGTAGTAAGCTATTCTAAGAATAGACAATAAAGGATCTAAGCTGCTAACAGTTCTAAAACCACATTTAAAAGTTCATCACAACACAGCATCTATAAGCAAAAGTAAACAAGTACAGACTTAATAATACACTTCCAAAGTATCTAACTGGAGACAAAGTCCAGTATCCAAATATAAGTATAAAACAAAGTCTAAGTCTCAAAACACATGAAAATATCTAAGCAAGGTTCCCCGCTGGGGCCTCTTCTAGAGCTAAGGCCAGGTCCTCAAAATCAGTGCCATAATATGTAACACATAGCATTTCCTCCTCGAAAAGTGAACCTACAACGTTATCCTGTCAGGACGGGAGCAAGTACAACCTCTACAACTAAAGTACTGAATATATAATGAAAGAGATGTACAACAAGAAACATGGTGTGATAAGTATATAAAACAGGAAATACTTGGAAACATGGCCTCATGGTACAACTGGGATCACAGTATCATAGTAACATAGGGAACATGGCATATCTGGAATCATGGTATGACTGGAATCACAGTATCATAGTAACATAGGGAACATGGTATCTCATAGTCTATCATGGCAAGGACACATATGTCATATAGACAAATGTATATGTAATGTTTAAAACTGTAGCAGTTATGTGATCGTCAATAGGTGTACAATGCGCTGTGGCACATGTAAATAAAATGTACATACGTACAAGTGCACAAGTATAGGTGTACATCCATACAGAAATGCAGGATAATGGCCTACGGTAAGGTATGCATATAACATGCGACCTTGCTCGGTACGATAGTGAGGGCATGATCACGTACTCAACTATCAGTTTCCCCATAACCCATATTCTAACATGTGAGAGATACTGAGATCGGTATAAAGCACGGTAGGTACTGATAGCAGTATAAAGCACAGTAAAACATGTACTGAGAACCAGTAAGAAGCATGTGAAGATATAAGAACTGTCCTAAGCATGGCAGGTACTGAAAGTAATACAACATGTGAAGATTTAACTTGCTACCTCAAGGATCAGTATTTTAGCAGGGTTAATACATGTTCTAGCATTAAAAGATAATAAATGAGTTTGCAGATGTACTTGCCTCGAGCAAAGCAAGAATACTAGTACGAAGATATAGATGTCCAGTGTCCTGCCAATAATAATATACAAACTCAGCCTCTAAGTTATGATTAAGATTTCACTAGTGGTGTGACACGACTCCTAACTGGATACTAGCCAAGTGGGGACCTAGCATAAAAGTCTAATGTGGAGTGCCACTATATCCAAACTAATTTTCTAAAGCCTTTACACTAGTGTAGGGTGAGGTCCAATACGACTATAACTCAAAACAACACAAAACATTGCAAGTTGTAACTATTCAATAAATAAATCAGACTGTACACTGACTTCCAACAATTTTTGAGATAAACAAAAAGCTTAAATTTACATAAAATAAAATACCAAAATGATACTTATTAATTATAGAAATTTATAATAATTTTTCTGGGATTTATATATCCTCATAAATATTTATTAAAAATCAGCAACCACATGTATCCTGAAAATGAGTTATGTTTTCCTATTTTTATAAAATACCAAAAGTACTTATTAAATACTGGAAAAATTATAATAAATTAGCTAAATTAACATAGTATTTAGATACAATTTTTCTCAGATTTTTACAGCAATTAAAATATATATAAAAATCCAAAAACAGCA